>JAWUZG010000049.1:4450000-4532500 GCA_036785705.1 Acanthornis magna | reverse complement strand
CTCACCCCTAACTTCTGGTAGCATAGTTGTCCTGTTTGTGGTTAAGATTTCCTTTATTGTTCAGAGATTTCCTCCAGATCTGTGCATCTATTTTAACCCTAGCCAGTCATGTCAAAGCTGACAGGAAAAGGGAAGAAAAACCTATTCAATTAAAACATCTTTACTGCTATTTAGAATGCAGATGAGCCCCTCAGCAATGAGGAAATTAGTATTTTATGGTGAAGCATTTATATAGTTTATTCTATATTTGAACCATAATAAATTACATCCATTTTTTACAAGAATTATAACTGACATGCTGTCAGAGCTGTACATGTACAGCCTTAGAAATATACATAATACTTTGAAAGCTGTCACATTCAGTACAGTTGTAAACATCACCCTGGGTTACCAAACTGTTATCTTTAGGTTTACTTCTTCGGATAAACCACAGGATCTTCGCACATTTCAACCAGAAGAAAATCAATTCTCCCTCAAACAGTTGCACAGCAGTTTACCACCCGTGCTTAAATGCACAGCCTTGTGCTAGCTTAGATCCCAGTTTGGGTCTGTTTGCAAAATAGCCTCAGTCATGGGCTTTGAGTTAGGTCTGGGAGAGCACCAGAATGTCTCAGTGTCCTCTCTCATGTTGGCATTCTTCAATCAAAAAGTGCCTCTATGGTCCTAAATAATCCCTTTTGCTGAAGAATATTCAGATGTCTGTGCTATATTGCAACGCTATTTCTACAGGGTCACTTTTGTAGGCTGATCCTTATGAAATGCTGTATATAGACCTGTTTTCATGAGTTTGCTGAATTGTTTTAAAAATATTATTGGAGAATCATAAGGTTGCAATGGTATTCTCTAGGAGGATTCCTATTCTACAGGAATATCATTACTCATGACTATGTTTAGGATGCTGGAAAAAGCCACCTCAAATGTTACCTAATAACTGAAAATCTTTATGGTTTATTCCCTTGTATGCATTATTTTCTACTTTACAATGCAAACCAAATGCAAAAAGAATAAGAGTTTCCAACTGGAAATTTGATGTAATTAATTAATGAACCCAGGCCTCGAATGAAGATGATTTTAAACAGAACTGTGATTCAGCTTTGGCTGCAGAAAGATGTGTTTAAATGGCATCACCTCTGCATTCAGAAGCCTTTAGCCATAATCCTGCAGGGCTTTATCTGCCTACAGACATCTGGCCCAAAACAAACCCAGAGGCTTCAGGGGGACTCGAGGTACTGCCAGGGTCCTGAAAGACTCATAGGGATGGAGAGCAAGCAAGGCTAGATGAAGCTAGCACCGGAGAAAAATGCTAGAACAGCTGTTTTCATGCAGGAGGGATGTGAATTCAGGTTTTGTGTCCTGAGGAGAGCCTGGAGCTTGGGCACTGGTGGCTTCTGCCCATCAGCAGCACAGGAAGGGGCAGGTCCTGAGCCTGACAGCTCCATCCAGATGAGGATTTTGGGTCTGACTGGAGCCGTGCTTGAGACACCAGGGAACCAGGATGTCAAAAAAAGCAGGCAAAGCAAGCCCATCAGCCATCAGAGCTCACCCTGGGGACACGGGTGGAATTCAGAAATCCACCCCATCTCAGTGGGCACCATTTCCTTTTGGGATAGCCCCTAAGCCTGCCAGCACTGTCAGGTAATGTAATTTCTTTTTTTTTACTTCAGGTGTTGGAGGTCTACACCAGAAAACTCCTTGGATGGAGCTGGATGCTTTTCCATCACAGAGCAGGAACATGTCTTCCATTCTTTCTGATCTGTGGTCTGGCAGCACCAAATGCCATCTCTGTGGCTCAGAGAGGAGAGGAGCCCCAGGAGCACCCACCACTGTGCACAGCAACACTTATTCTGTTGTTACAGCTAATTTCCTCCTCTCTTTGAACCATCTAAATTCAGCGGGCATTATCCTTCTGCTATTTATGTAAATGTTTAGATTAGGTAATATTTCATTCTACAGTGAATGACACCATAATCCTCCTTATTCTTCTCGTTTATCATAAATATTTAGTTTGTTTTTAGCTTGTGGGACTAAACACAACATCGTTTTCATTACTGTGAAATCTTCCCCTTTTCTTCTCCTGCAAGCATCCCTGGTCCCCTGGCAGTACTCTGCCTCCCAGAACATGCTAATATTGCTTGCATTACTGCAGGATTACCACAATGAAGTATACACTTGGTATTATAATTCATAATGTTGCTTTAAAAGATTAACCACTCCCACGGCTGTGTCTGGTAATTACAGAGCAGACTTTCTTTCTTCTCTTTTTTTTTTTTTTTAACAAAGAACAGCGTGCACAAAATGACTGGCAAGGAGGTAAGTGTTTGGGGTGTGCTTTGTTTTTCAACCTCAGAGAAAACCAGATGCAAAATTGATAAAGGGGAATGAGAGTGGGTTTTAAGCTGAGATACTTCAGTATGTTAGTAATTTAACAGATTTATATGAAGGAGATGGCACTGTCGGCCCCTGGAATGTCACAGACTGATGCGACTGGCAATTGCCAGCTCAGATGACTTTCATGGACAACCCCAAAATAATTAATAGGCCTTCTGGAGTTTTCCAGGCAAGTGAGTATGCTGGTGGAAGAGCAATAGTTAGTTTAGCCTGTCAAGGTTCATTCTTTTTCAAAACTCCAGTCCTCCCTTGATGCCCTCTAATGGTTTTTTGAAACACCAAAATGTTTTTGCATGAACAACATTACCCATTGTGCTTTAGTTAAATGCATTTCGATGTCAGACATACTCCTGGTTCAAAAATGTCCGTTCCCTACCCCTTCCTGGGGGGATCTCCAGGGAGGGCAGCCAGATTGACTTTAATCGGCCAAAGACACAGGATGGGTTCTTAATGCGATAAACCGATCGAGTGTGCAAAGTCACATTAATATGTGGAAACTTGATCAGCTTTTATTAAGGGATCAGGAAACGCTTTAATTGCTGAGTGACAAGAGCATGTGTTTTTTTAATTGCTTGTTTGTGTTTGTCGTAAAGCCTTGGGGGACATGGTAATTCGTTCCATTGTTGTTTGAAAATGTGGGTCTGGCACCCAAACCAACAGCACATGGCCGACACTGGTCTTGTACCAAGTGTTGCTTCATCAACATTTTCTAGGTTCCCTTTTGGAGAGGACAGCAGCCTTCGGAGAAACAAAGTGGGATTCTCCTTCCAGTCTTTCCTCGCTTGGATTGTCCAGAGCTTCCACACTGTGAGAAGGTTGGAATTACTTAAATGAGGAGTCAGGCACTGTCGGTTAAATGAAAGTAGGATTTAAAGGCTGCTGCATGGTAGAGCAACACTTAACAGGTTGTTCTGTCTTTCACAGCTGGAGATGTAATGGTTGCACGCTCCTACATAAAACTCCTAAAAGGTCTTGGAGCCTGAGGCAAAGTCCATTGAAGCTGTTGGTGTCTTGTTTGTTGGACTGGCCTTTGATCAGATGCTAATGCATAGCAATAGCTTTTCTATACCTTTCCTGAATGGGATTTTAGCATGGAATTGTTCCCTGCCGTAGGACTGCAGCAGTCCTTGGGATAGATCTTTCTTGGCTGGAGCTGACCACAAGCCTCGATGGTACAATGATGCCTGGCATTCCGTGCTGGGAAGAAGTATTAGGTTTGCTGTGAATTTACATGAGGAGTCCCTGGCTACCAATTACTCTAAATATAAAGCTTCCTGAGATCCCAATATTTCTTTCCTCTAGATTCTTGCCTTACTTCAGAAGTTAAGTTTTCCATCCAGGAGCACCACGTGGAAAAGCTTTCCTTCCTGTTTTCTCTAAATTAGCCATTTTAAATACTTTCTTGATGGAAGAAGATAGAGGGTCACTGATGATTAGGGTTATAACTGGCTTTCCAGATCAGTATCCAGCACTGTAGAATGCATCTACTTCTGTAGAAGTAGCCTAGGAAAAGTCATATCAATATACATTATAGGCTTGTCATAACTCACTCATTTCCTATTTCAAACAGGAGGAAATATACTTGAACATATCTGTTGTATCTGTCAAGACTTCTCATTTGTCAAACTATTAGTGGTCCCTCTGTCAACATAAATAAATCTGTCCATAAATCTTGACAGGTATAATCATTTGTTGCATTTGAAAGGCAAGTCTCTAACATTAGACCCCTTTTGATTCCTAACATGATTATCTTTAAAGAAAGACATTTCAGATGCCTTCTGAATCTGGCCTCTGTCAAATGATTTCCCTGCTCTTGCTGAGTTATCTACTCGTACGAAGTAAGCAAAGGCATAGTTCCTGCTGTCAGCTCTCCTGAAGACCACACGAATCACCGGCACCGCAGCCACGGCCTCACCCTGCGAGTGATTATGTCCTGTTTGTCAGAGCAGGCTCCCGATACACTTATTGTTCTTTACAGCTAGGTTTTCTCATTCCTATTCTGAGCCATTCCTCTGGCACCAGTTGTCCTTTCTTTACTTTTGGGAAGCTATCGAAGAACATTCTTTGAAGGTATTCCATAGGATGCTGCCGATCTTTTCGGCACTGTTGTTGTTGGCAAACAATCCATTGCGACACAAGAGAATTAAGTCTCTGAAATGGCTGCTAAAATATGGGCTGGCATAATTTAAGAATTGAATTCCGTAAATCCAACGCATGCTTCGCAAGTTCCCCCACTGCTCTGGGGCACACTGAGCTGCTCCAGCCTCAGAGGGCTCTGCAGGGAAACATGAAGTGACCTTATTTCTGTGCTTGATGGCATAATGATAGTAATTTTGCCTGCCTGATGAAGTTAACAGCACTCTGGCATTCACCAAGCTGGAATATGAAGTGAGGGTCTTTGGCCAGAGCTCGGTGTCTCAGCAGACAGCTCTGGCACATGACCCAGAAGATGGTCAGTGCTCAAGTACCAAAGGCAGCCAGTGGGTCCATGGCTTCACAGCATTCCGGGCTACAGGAAAACCTAAAGCACAGGCTTTGCAAATGAGAATGAGTCAGGAGCTTGCGAGGGCTGGGTTTGTGGGAACTGCACAGCAAAGAGTGGATCCCCAGGGAGCTCCAGCAGGAGCCAAGGTGGTTGGTATCCGAGCTCCTGCGGTGTCACAGGCGTGCCCAACTTACACAGCCACGGGAAATTAGCTGGTGAATGCTGGAGGAACCCGTCTAATGTTTTCCCTTTGGTCTTCCGACAATGAAGTAAGGAAAGCTCTAGTGTTTTTTCCATAAAATGTATTCAAAGTTCTAAATCTTCCCTCTTTCAACTTTCCACTCTTTCAAATCATCTGCGGTTTGCTACAGGAAAGATTTTTAATTGACAGAATTTCAACTTGTGCTCCAAAGAGACTCATTACTTCACAGATTCTTTAGCTTCCTGGGGCCTTGACGTCATGGGGTTATTTCTTGCTTTCTTCAGTGGATCCTTACCACTGAAACTAATTTTTCGATGAGCTGCTGAAGAAGCCTCTGTACCAAAAATTTGCTCCAGACCTTAAGATGCTTTGTACAGGATGTCCAGATGCAGGGTGTCAAAATGCATCTGTTAGATAAGGTTTCCATCTGAATCACAGCTCTCAATGCAGTCGCTCATTAAACAGCATTTTTTTTTTCCGTGTTGAGTCACAATTTAGGATAATATTCCACTGGAGCAGACAATATGCCAGAGCCATAGACATCTAGTTTGCTATACCCACACGGTAGGCTGGAAGAAAGGGAGAGAGTTCAGTCCTTCATTTCAAGGCAGGGAATCTAGAAAAATATTTAGTTACATTTGTGTACTGAATCTGTTTGAATTAAAATACTTAGAAATATATAGTCAAAGAGGACACGTCTATAGCCTTGCTGACAAAACTCCTGGTTTGCGAAATTTGCTGAAATCAGGGAGATAAACACCTTGCTTTTATGAGGATGCACGATAAGGGATATGTGCTTAAAAAAAGAATGCGAGTTCATCTGGGTTCACACAGACACCTGCACGTGGTGGTACCACTGGAGGGTCTGCAGGACTCTGCAGCCCCAAGTGAGGGCTTCTAAGGGGGTGTATTTGGGGGATGCCTGGACTGCTCTACCCTGACCTTTTGCATCTGCGCCTATCAGTGCTCCCTGCACAACCAGCACCCTCGAGCTCCCACCACTGCTGTTTCTGGTTCTCTTTCCCCAGGCCAGGAAGGATGCTGGGCTCTACAGCTTCCTTTTCTGTTGACTGGCAAGATGGTGCTTTGTCAGGTAACTGCTGTTGCCACCAACTGCAAAGCTCACTAGAGTATAATGACACCTTCTGAGCCGCTTCTTTTATGCGTTAACCTACTTGGAAACAGAGGCTCATGTGCAAATTCCCACTGTATTTTGTGAAGGCTGGAACATAAGCCAGATCTGAGCTGAATTTCCCCTTTCCAAGAGCCAGCTGAATCAAAATCCCCTGATGCAGACATCCCCAAATTTTATGGGTGCAAAAGATGTCTTGATCCAAATTTTGCAGTTTGCTCCCATCTCTGCTTAAAACATAAAATGTATGTTTTTAGGAAAAAAGGATATAAACATCTTGTTCATGTTTGAGCTGAGAATGTCTTTTTTCTGTAGGCTGTCAACACAACTTCAAATGCATGCAGCCTGTCCAATCTGACAGACAATTTGCATATTTGTGGAATGCTAATGCCAAGTTACTGTATACATTTGTACATTAAAGCATTAGAAAGTTTGAAGGATTAAAGGTGGAAATGTATCCCCCTCGGCCTCGATTAGAGATCAAGACAGCACATCAATAGATGGCAGACAAATAACTGCTGCCTTGCCGTTTGGAATGGCTTAACCCAAAAATAATAAAATCCAAGCTATTTCCTAGGACATAAATAGCTGAGGGCTTTACACGTGCTAATTGCTGGAGCGTTGTTTTAGCCTTTTGAGAGTGTAATGTGGAGTCTGGCACATCCAGTGTGAGCCCTCTGACACAGTGATTGTCCTTTTGTTCTGCACTAGCTGCGTGCCTGGACCACAACTAGAGCCCCCAGAGCCACCCCAGCCTAAGGCATCCGTGCTGATGTCTGGGGCTGAGCCTTCCTCAGTTGCTCTCAGGTCCTGGAAAGTTCTTTGAGGCCAGATGGAGGTGCTTGGCCCGTGCAGAAGTGACTTAGTTTGCCATGAGAAGGGCGTCAGGAGGAGCAGCAGCAGGTGCTCCTCGGTTTTCCATAGAAAGATGATTGCTTGGCTGTGTGCGTCAAGATGTATTTTGGAGCCTGGCTCTAGACCCAGTGATTTGAAAATGGAGACTCGGAGTCTTAAAAACAAGATATGCTAAAGAACGGTTTTGCATGGTTCCTACTAAGGATCAAAACCTGATACTATTTATTTTACTTGTGCTAAAAAATAACCTCAATAACATGTTCTGCGTTGGCCAATGGATATAATTTAGGACCAGACATTGGCAGCACAGGACAGAGAATGCAGGAGCTAGTCAAATCCTTCCCCCAGTCTTTGATCCAAAACATGAATATTCCTTTGATTCAGAAAGGGTTTGGCCAGCCTTTTTCGCAAATGGCTGCACGTCTCTGCGTTTTCTGGCTGGGGGAAGTGGAAGTGGCAAAGCCTCAGATACCTGGGAACCAAGAGCTGAAAACTCTCCTGGAAACTTCTCATGGTCTAACGAAATTCCCGGGCCAGCTTCCAGCCTGAGCGGATGCAGACAATGAGCCAAAATGAACCACCAAATCTGTCAAGATTCAGCCGTCATTTACGAAAGAGGACTGGGATTTTCGAGGGAGTTTATAGGAGCTGAACACCCAAATCTCTTTAAATCCCAGTGGGACTTTTTTTCCTCTCCTTCTTGTACTCCACTGAAAAGTCTTGTCTGTTTATTTGAAATATTTTGAAGACCTCAGGCAGCACTTTCATTATAGACAAACCTCTCCACCAAAATTAGAAAATCACAAAGTTTTAGCTGCAGTCGCTGAAAATCTGTGATTTAACACACCTACCCAAAAAGCCCCAGGCTACACCAAAACTCTTGACCAGAGATAGCTCTGTGCTGTCACAAGACAGATCTATCTTTAGGTACCCCAGTTTGAAAACTTCACCCTTAATGCGTTCAGAAAAAGTACGTTGTTGTTTTAAAGTACATTACTCAAACGCTGAGATGCCTTCCTACTGGGAGCAGCGTTACAAAGCCGAGCTCTGCCTGGATGCCTATCCAGCATGGATCTGACAATTCACATGTAGGAAAAGGCCTCTCATGCATTCATAGTTTAGATGACCTCCATATATTTGTTTAAAAAATAATTAGGCTTGCTTAGCTTTTGTACTGTTGCATTCTCCCTTTTTTTTTTTTTTTTTTTTTTTTTTTTTTTAAAGTAGCTTTTCCTGTAGCACTCCCAGGCCAGTACAATGCTGGCTTTTAAAAGTGATTTGTCTGTTACCAGGCCGTTTTAAACTTTTACTTCCTAAGTCCTTGCAAACCAGCAATACAAGGAGACTAAAAAAAAATCTCCTGGGGATTGTTTTTATAGTAACAGTGAAAGCTTAAAATGTTGCAGCGGCAGCCAAATTATTTTTTCTTTTAGTGGAAACAATACCAACAACTGGAGTCTACGCACAAAACGGATTAAAGCTACCCATAAAAATGACTAACAAATGAGTGCTACATTTCTTTTTATCATTTACTCTTTATAAAAAGCGACAGTTTGAGGGCTACTAATTTGGCAAGTGATTTCCCCTCTATAGCCATGGTTGTTCAGTAATTAGAGGATATATAAAACATGGACATATACATTCTAGCGCAGTCCAACATTTTTGTGTGGTTTAAGATAAAGTCCACTTCCTTTCTTTCCCACTAGCGGAAAGAAAGGCAGACATATCCAAAATTTAACTGCAGGACAGTTTGTTTTCAGGCAAGACTTTCAAGAACTGTCTCATGACAAAAGTCCTAGTCCTATTCGCACTCCTAAATTGTTCAGAATGAGGATGTCCAAAGAAATCTAGTAACCCCAGGGCATACAGGAGTGTTTTGTCCCATGACTAAACAAATGACTTCTTGAGCACAGTTGAAATCAAACATTTAAAGTATTATTAATTACTAATGCTAATTGTTGAGAATTATTTTTTTAAAAGTCATACGTGCTCTCCTTAGGTAAGTAATTACTTTTTAAAATCTATTACTAAATATGGTACTTGGTATCTAAGCCCTCCATCACTCTTGAAAATGGCACTTATGTTTTTAAGTCACTTAGTTTGGTTTTGAAATCTTTGCCTGCTATTTCATCATGTATTTTCTGGCAGCGGCCCTTTCTATACCTGTAAGTTGTAAAAAATATATTGCTCCCTCTGAAAGCAAAGAACTAAAAATAAAACAGGACTCGGTTTAGTCAACATGAAGGCAAACTAGAAAACCATTAGTTAAAGAAAGTGAAATAAGAGAACCCAAAGGCCTGGCTGGAAAGCAGGGAAATGCTTCAAATGGGACATGCAGCAGTTGTTGGTCTAATTCTGTGTCCATGGCTGTTGTGGTTGGGTATAGGGCAGTGCAGGGATGCTCTGTGGGGCACATGGAATGGTGGGGCAGATCCTTGGCACGTTTCTGGATGCTGGTCTCATGGCACAGGGTTCTCTGGTATGTGTGTGGTGCAGGACCAGTTACTCCAGTAATTACTGGCTTGCCTGCCCGAATGAGGTG
Organism: Acanthornis magna; assembly: GCA_036785705.1. Taxonomy (NCBI): domain Eukaryota; kingdom Metazoa; phylum Chordata; class Aves; order Passeriformes; family Acanthizidae; genus Acanthornis; species Acanthornis magna. Next base: position 4,522,896 of record JAWUZG010000049.1, on the reverse strand, counting down.
CTGAGGCAAGGCTGTACTCTAAACTTGGCCATTTGTCCTTCAAATTCAATGTGTGAGTGTTTGCCTCTTGAATTTCAATACAATAATCAATATATTATTATTATTAATATATTAAATATTGTATATAATAATATATACCATTATATTATATAATGACCCAATATTCTATTACTATATTACTGGTAACATATTAATATATTATTAACATATACTAAAATAAAAATAATTATGTTGTAGCTGTATATTCAGAGTTTATCAAGTCCTAGAGAAAATAGAAAATGATTCATAGGCTGAAACCTCCCCAAAGCCTAAACCAGGTAATAATTACCTACTAATTTACATTAATATTGGCCATGGGAGGTAGACCAAAATCCCTGGTCCATGAGATTGAGATTAAGTCAATAACACTCCAAAATAAAAAGAAGTCTTCATTTTAAGTACTTTTCAAAATGGTCACCATTACTGTGTGAAACTCTGTTCCAGTGTATATAAAACATAGTGGAATAATAACATCTCATTTGATTATACAAAGCAGTTTTTTCCTTAGTGTTTTAGTCCTCAAAATTCCCAGAATACACCACATGGAAACTGTTCACTTGAGAAATTAAGTACCGTATGTGATAAGACAGTCATGTGAAATTTTTAAGCTGTCATTAAAAATGATTATAATTAGGACAAACTATATGAAAATGCTTTAAAATTGAGACCCTGGTGAATTAAAAATTAAGGGGTATATTATGTATTATCATGTTGAAGGGCAGGGATTTACGCGTGTAACTCCCATTAACACTAATGTGAGTTGCATTCCCAAATCCCCACGCCTGGCGATGAGCATCCGCCCCCGCGTTTGTTGTCGCTGAACAACCCCAGCTTTTGCAACTCCAACACGATTCCTCTGCCTGCTGAGAACGAGTGGAAAGGCAAACCAGGAGTTTAAACTGTTTTCCCTCACAAATCTAGGCCCCCAGACGGAGCCAAATGTAATCCATCTAAGCGGTAGCCGCGCTCCCATGAGTAAGATTTACTTATGAAAAGTAACTGTCACGGAGTCTACTCTTCCCTACAACTCTTCCTGTGCTTTCCCCCACGCTTAATAACTGAGGGCTGGGCTGCAATCATTTCATTATGTCTCCTCTAAATGCAGGAAGGCAATTGCTGGGGGTGGGCTTGTAAAAGCGCTTCAGTAGGGAGCCTCCGAAAGGAGCGTGGAACTCCCACGTGAGGAGTGAAGGTGCGATCTGAGGACAGTGCACACGAGTGAAACGCATCTCCCACCCTGGCAGGGCCATAGGACTGATCAGAGCACTGTGATCAGTGGCTGTGCTGGGCTTTGGGTCACACTCAGGTGAGGGATAAGCTGCTTGGGCTGCAAATCTTTGCTGGTTCTCTTAACTCTTGGGTGCTTTCCTCATACCCCAACATCAGCAATTATGTGAGTTCGCACCTTGATTTTCACTGGAAAAATTGTAGTCTTGGTTCTTAAGAGAGGAACTTTCATTTTTGTACCTTAAAAGTTGATTTTTAATTTTTTTTTTTTTTTTTTTTAATAGAGAGTACATCATTTTCATGTGCGTGGTTGTGGAGTCCTGTTGCTCACATCATTGCATCTGCTCTTTTTACACCCCTGGATTTGGGACTACTGACCCTATTAAGGTAAGCCAGCTCATCTGTTGCTTGGGCTTTGCTGAGAGACTACTACAGCACTCAAGAGAAATGTCTTGTCCTGCTTTTACAAAGGCACCCGTATTAATTCTCTTTAAAATACATTAAGAAAATGGTCATATTGCCACACTATGGCTCTCAGCAAAGAAAATCCCACAGAACCACAACTCATACCTCGTACCTTTCCATGGCATTGCAAAATTGTAATTATACTAACACACTACATTCTTAACAACATCTTTTCCCTGGGGCAGAATAAATAAATCTAAATAAAGTAGATATATGTAGAGGCAGTACATCGCCTATTTTATCAATTAGCACCTGAGAAAAACATTCTGCCAAGCTAGAAAAAGCACTGATGAATTTTCAAGGAAAGTAATGAAATCCAGGTTTATTTCTTTATTGGTACCTGTGGATTCTGTTGTATTGCTTGTTAACAGATGCAAGTGGGCAATATAACTATTACATCAGGCAATATTATAGAAACCCAGGCAGTTTCTAAGCAACAGCCCAGCACTGATTCTTCCCAGCTATTCTCTAGGATTCCCTCAGACAAAGTAAGTGAAGAGGAGTTGGACAATATAGTCTAATTTTGAGAAAGGAATAAAGCATGAAACTGGTGATTTTCAAAATCATATTTTTGCAGATTTCTTACCAAATCAAAAGAGCTAAAATTGAAAACTGTCAAAAACATTTCAGCTCAAGAGCTGCATAAACTTTTCTATTGTTCAGGCAGCTAAACAGACACAGCTATTTTGCTTCATACCTTGCCCACAAAAATAATGAAAATAAGAATCATAATAATAAGGCGTCTTCAGCTTGTTGGACTGAAAATGGATTTTGTGGTGTTTCCTTTTGCAGACTCACTCATCAGTTCAGCCTGAAAGTAAAACATTTTTTTGTCTTGGTTTTATTTTTTTGTATGAATTCTGTGGTCAGTCAAATCTGGCTCCTGATGGAAAAAATCGTAATAAATCATTGTGTTTAAGCCATATAGACTGTGAGTGTGTGAGCACACATAATTTTGTGTGTACACAGACAGGAAGGTGAATTTCAAAGTGATGTCACTCTCAGATGTCACTGGCTGATGCAGTTCCTTTGCAAAGATGACATCTGCTTTATATATAACTGGGGATTCAATGAAGCAGCAAAGCTGGGATCTTTTTTATAATCCATAACTTTCCAACCAGGACTCTCTCCGAATTTGAAGAACGCTCTTTCCACACTTTGGTTCAGTCCAATATGGCACCCGATGTCAACTTCGGGTTCTGAACCAGACTTCTAAGAAGGACAGTGCTCTTTCATCTCTCTATGAATAATGCCCTTTCAGAAAACAGTTTATGTTTAGAATAAATAGGAACAGACATATGTGCACACCCGTACTTGTGGACCCAAATGTGCTTCCAAGAGCACAACCATGAAAAAGCAAGAAGAAAATGTTGTAAACCAGATGTTCTCTGGGTTTGAATGCTCCATTGGTTTCCATACACCATGCAAGGTTCTGGTCTGCTAAGGGAGTAGAAGCAAGTTCAGTATAGGAGCTTGGAGTGCCAACAGTTTTGCCTTGCTTGGGAAGGTGGAAAGCCATGGCTTTCTTCATTTGAGTATGACTTTTTGAAAAAAAAACAAAACAAAACAAAACTGATGACATTTCCAAAACAAAATTCTCAGTTGTGATATTTGAGTTATGGGCCAAAATACTTTCTTTTTTGACAAAAAAATAAAAAAATAAAAAAATCAAGGTCATTCATTCTCTTGTTGCCTGGGCTTTTCCCCACTCCTGTGTGTGTAACAGGGGCACATTAGGAGCGTGCACCACAGAGATCCTGAATTCCTGTGGAATGTGTGGCTGCAGGGACAGGAGACACCCCAGACATCCAGGCCGTGGCTCCCACCAAGGAACTGATGCAGTGGTCAGTATTCCATGGCTTTCCTCTCTTTTCCTTACCAAGCTGTTCCAATTTTCGGGTGTTAGATATTTTTCAAATAAACATTGAAAGATGGTTTCTCTGCAGACAAACAGAGACTTTCTGCTCCCTCAAAGGGGAAGCAAAATATGCATCTCAATGAAAACCCCGTTTTCTATTAAAAACTAGTTTTGGTGAAATGAAGTCACCCAACCATACAGCTCAGTCCTCACAATTTCCGTGTGTTTCCATCCACTCCTCCTTCCCCTCCCAGACTCCAAACCATTCTCTGCCTGCCTGATACATGTTGACATGAGAATTAAATTGCTAAGAAGTATGAATGCTTTTGCTTTAACTGAAAGCCAGGTTACTATTCCTAGCATGGAAAGTTAAATGAAATCATGCTGTGAGTGAATTCCTATTGATTTCTTCAGGATTGATCAGAAACATTTGTCAAATTTTGTTTTCTTTCTGTCCTACATCTTCTTTAGACACGTAGTTAAACATACTAAGGAACGTTTACATTTTAAAAATGTGTTGTAAGGTCTTTATATAAACATACATGTAATAAAAGTGACTGGTGATTTATATTTGCTATATACATTCAGATACTTTATTTTCAAAGCCAAGGTTTTAAAAAATAGGTGCCTAAATTCAGACACCTAAGTCTGTGTTTACAGTCTTTGGTTGCCTGATTTTCAAACATGTTACTACTCAGAAACACTTTTTTTTCTCTTAGGGTGCCTAGAAGTTTTGGACAAAAATTTACATTGGGCTGTTTTTCACCTATTAGAATCAGAAAGAGAAAATTAAAGGTTATAAATGTCCAAAAGATATAAAAAAATAAACAGGAAAACTAAAAATCTCCATGCTTTTTGCATATTTAATTGAAGAAAATGATGTGCCTTGATATGAGGCACGTGAATACAACCCAGCTCACCCTTGCTCACTAAATTTGACCTAAAACCCTTTCTTGCAGCATTTGTCTTTTCTTCTTTAGGTTCACACCAAGGCCTCCAGCTTGAAAAATATGTGTGCTCCTGCACCTAATGTATATGCATATTCAGTGTGACTGCATATGGAAATGGAGCATCCATGCCAAGAGTTTTCCAGCCAAGAGCTTTTTGCATGTGTGAGTCTCGGAGGGTTGTGTGCTTTTGGGGTAATTGCGCGTGTAAATCCAGCGGGCAGTCACACACTCAGCTATAACCTGTACAGCTGCATTAATACCTTTTTTAAAACCATCTAGCAAAAGTTAGTGAGAAAAATGATACCTTTTGAGACACCTGGTCCTTGAAATAATAATAGAAAACCCCTAAAAACTGGTTATGGATCGTGAAATGGTGTGGTTCAGCTTTCAAAACTTGCCCCTGTGTCCCCCTCATAAACACAGGTCACTCTTAATTTAGACACTATTGGATTTGTGGGTTTAATTACAAGCAAATAATTTTTAAGTGGTAAAAATAAATTGATGCTGTTCTAAAATCTAAAGGGAGAAACCTGAAAAAAAAAAAAAAAGAAATAAATATATAACAAGAAAAAGTTAGTGGAGCAGCTGTGTAAATAATACAAACAATGTTGAAGAATAAAAGGAAACTGCCAGAGTCACTTGGGATGAGGAAGGAGCCTAAAATCCCTGATTGTTCAAGATCCAGTTTATTGGTTATGCCTGGTTTTTTCTGCCAACTCCAGGGCTGCCTTAGAAAGGCACCGGAAGAAGGGAAGGAAAATGAAGTTATCCCATAAAATAATCTACTACTATTTGGTAAGGGCATAGGAATAGAGAATGAAGCAATGGTTTAATATTGGGACTAGAAGCTGCATGAAGTAATCAGCTGAACATTTACTTCATTCATCAGTGCAAAGCAAATACTGAGTTGTGCGAAGTCAATGAAAAAATTTCCATGGTTTTGCTGCAGGTTTTGCTGAATGACACCACTCGTCCACAAAAGTGCTCTGAACCTCAAACTCGGAGCCACGATGGTGCACCTGGAGCTCTGCACTTGGAAGCCAGCAAGGTGAGAAAGGCATCGCTAATGTCCTGGGGGCACAGAACCTGTGGCTTTGCACCTAGCAGGTGAGTTCTGCACTCTTCTTCTGAATTTTTTAACAGATTTCGTGGTGTTGAAAATAGTCTAGGGTCAGCAAAAAAAACCCAACAAAACCTATATCAAATAATGCACATGTTCTTGTTGCTTAGAAGTTACATATAATAAATCAGTAATATAACATTCCATGGTTTATTCCAAGTAGAAATCTGTTGCTTGGAATGCTTAAGAATGCAAATTAAGTTTGTGAGATTTTACTAAGAGACAAACTGCTAGGAATAAATTATTAGTTAATCCTAATGGTTGTTGCTAGTCCGGTGTAATCATGGCTTTGTAAATGAATGCAAGGCTCCAAAAAGGATCCAGACAAGTTCCCTGTGTACAAGAGCTCCACGTTTCCCTGCAGACACACAGTGCTAAGCAGCGTGTGGAGCCTCTGGTGCCTTCTCCATTTCCTGAGCAAGGCCCACGGGAGAGGGAAGCCAACACAAACTGCTCCGGCAGGACTGGATGCTCAGAGTGTTTCTAAGGACAGTCCAGCTGGCACAGTTAAAGCCTCCTTGTGGGGCTCTGGCGCTCGCCAGCTGTGCTGGGCACTGCCCCAGGGCAGGAATTCAGGGATGGTCATGCTCTCTTTAGCTCTTAGCTCAGACTCCTGACCCAGCGCCTGGGCCACCTTGGTGAGGCTGCAAAGCGTTTGCTGCTCCTTTCCAATCGTGCTCCCGTGTCCTTGGTTCATTGGGATAAGGGCTAACACTTGTCACTTTTGCAGGATTGACTGACTGCGAGTCAAATCCTTCCACAAATTTAATCAGGGTTTTCTCTGGTTAATAGATGCTTTATTGCCATTACTACCAAGTGCAGTTGCTCTATGATGTCAGATAACAGTTATGTGGGGTTTGGGGTTCCTTTCAGTTTCCGCTGCCAAGTCTGAGTTCCTTGCTTCCTGACAGAGTTGATTTGTTACCTTAATTTTTAGAAAATACTTTTTTAGTAGCTGTGTGACTTTATCAGGAAAATAAGTGCAAATTTAATTCTATTTCTGACTGAAATCTATCTATCTATCTATCTATCTATCTATCTATCTATCTATCATCTATCTATCTATCCACCTATCTATCTATCCATCTACGATCTTCTTGTCTATTTTTCTGCCCACCTGTTTATTTATCTATCTTTTTAAATACATGTATAGCATATGTAAGTGTCTATTCACTAGGGCAATGGTGGTCTTAGAATTTAATTACAACCCAAGGTATTTGGAGTTCTAAATTGCTGTCCCATCCTGCATGCAGGAGACCTATAAGACTTGCAGAGAGATAAAACACCTCCATGCAGTTTTTACCTGCTAGTAGCAGTTCTATCATTGCATAATCTGGCAAGACAGACAAACACCACGTTTTCCCAAAGGTATGTAGAGCAGGCAGAGCTGAGGGAGAGATTACTGTGTTTTCTGTGGAAGGAGGGTACATCTGCAAGGGTGAGAAGAGCCTTCACTGATGTGCCACTTGTAAATGCATATGAACTCTGTAATAGGTGCAGTTCTTTTGCTCAACAGCTGCAATCCTTTCATTGTACCTCTTTTGTTGAGTTCAGATAAAAGCACTTCATCGTCAACAAATCTAATATCTGTTCTTGTCCCACTTGAAAGGGTCAAATGAAATTTCCCACCAGAGAACAAAAAAACCTGAAGCTCCCCAGCGAGTTTGGGTGGCAGCGTGCCAAAAGAGAGGGGAGGGGAGGAGGTGGTGGCTGCGGTGGCTCAGCAGAGCAGTGATGTCAGTGAGGGCCAAAAGCACTCCCCAGGCTGGCAGGAGAGGCAGGAGCTGTGGAATCACTTCTTCCTGAGCTGCTGTGGCCGACTGTGCTCAGAGACAGGAGATCTTTGGGGTTGCTGTCTCGTGGTGGAGGTGGTCCAGAGGCAGGGATGCTCTGGCTGGAGGGGCAGCCCATGGCAGGGGATGAGGAGCCTCTCGCTGCTCTCACGGTGATGTTTGCAATGTCCCTGGCTCTGCAGAGGGGAAGGAAAGCTGGAGAGGGGGACAAGGTCAAAATTCTCCTCTCTTAAGTCTCTCTCCAGTCAGGCATTGCTCAGGATGCTGGATGGATGCTCTGTGCCATGTGGAGAGAATGACCTAAAAACCAGCTTACTTTTACAATAACAGCACCAAACCATTACAAAAATACACCTACATCTTCAGCAAAGCTGCAGCATATGTTTTTGAGTCAAAGATATTTCAGACTTTGCACCAAGTACAGAGTCTAGAGACGTCTGGCAGCTGAAGCGGGGAGCAGGTGTATATTTAGCCCTTTCAAATGTGCACTTAAGTACATGTAAATATTTGCTAGGTCAGAGCATCAGTGTGCTAACGAGCCACATGTGACAGTGTCCATTTCCCAGGAGCCTGTGCTTTGCACATTTTCTCAAACCTCTGCAGCATCAGTGCAATGTGTTCCTGCTTGTCTCATACCAACCCTATCTCCTCGTGTCGCTGTAGAGGCAGCTCCACCCTCACTGCAGAAAGCAGTTTTTCCTGATGGTGACAGGTTGTAGGGACTGGGACTTAGTCCTGGTATCTTCCAAGACCCCAAGCCTCAAACAAAAACCTACAAAGTCAAAGACAAGATGTGGTCAGAAATTAGAAATTTTAATCTTTACAGATAAAACTATTGGGTACCTGTAAGTTCTTTGCGTTACTTGCACAGGCTATGGAATAATAAGACCCTGGGAACTGCTCCACTGTAAGCTTGGGGAAAGCCCATGGCCTGTTCGAGCAGGGGATGGCACAAAGTAGTGAAAGGACATGGAGTAACCCATCACCAACACCCTCTTCCCATATCAGCAAATGGACTCAGTTATGAGAATAAAAGGGACCTTGGCTGCAAATGACTTAGGGCAGCATAAATATGTATTATGAATTTTAGGCTCAGACATAATTAAATGCCATTTGTCAGATCTATGCTTGTTTTTCATCTCATTTGAGTTTTACAGAATGAATTAACTAACAAATGTGCCTCTGATTCTACCATAACAAATCATTTCTCAGAAAAGTTGCCTCCAAGCAGCAGTGAGAGAGTGACTGGGGGGAGTGACCTTCTGCTGTGAAGTTGTCACGTTCCAGCAGAGCCCTGAGTGGCAATGACAGCCTCAGTAATGGGGAGCCCATAGTGGCCTGGCAGTCTTGTTGATAACTTGTTAATTTATTTAGTGCAGCGGTGCAGAGGCGAAGATCTGGAGTAAAGGGTGGGGTGGGCTGAGCCTCAGGGCTGAGATATGTAAATATTCTGGTTTTGAGAGAAAAAAAACGTATTCTTGTTCATTGTCACTAAATGAGGTTGGTGACAGGAGCCACTGGCGAGCAAATAGGCACATGTTTGTAGCAAGGCAGCTTTCATTAAAAACCTGATACAGCAAATGTACGGTCAGTACGAGCACAGTTTGGGTAATAGAGCTCTAAGTGCTCCTCTTCTGGCCCTGTGAAAGCACCTTTAGGGCACACCAAGGGACTTTCATCCTGAGCTGAGTCATAGGATGAGAAACAAAGGGTCTGTGTGCCTTTGACAGGAAAAAGGGAGACAGAGCTTAAGACCATGTGTGAAGAAATCCTTTCCTTGCGGTTTAACTGTATCTTGGAGAGCTATCTCACTTTGTTCCATCATATTAAACCAAAGGTCCTTCTTATAGTTGGCAAATTACTGTAGCAAATGGATGGATTTGCTCACCACGACTTAAATACAGTTCTGAAGTGTTAGTAAGTGTTCAGGAATGGGCGATATACATCTTTTAAAGGATCTAATGTCTTCTCCAAGTGACAAGCTCCTGCAAGAATCAGATCCATTGGTATAATCATCAATCAGATACCCCAAAATCAAAACAATTTTTTTGTTTGGAGAGTCCCACGTTGTCCCTAGCAGGTGGCCTCCTGCAGCTGTACTCCTCATGCTGTGTAGTTCATACATTTATGAAAGCATTTTGTCATATCAGGTTAATGAAAATATGCAACAAATGCTTTAAAATGAGCTGAAGGCAAACAGGTGAGTCAAACAAATAAATCTGATAAAAATTGTCCTCTGTATACCTCTGCAGACTTTAGCCTTAAAATGTCTTAAAGAAGATGGGGTAGAGAGTATTTAACAAATAATGTGGTGTCATTTGAAAAACAAACCCAGATGGTGGTGTTAGCATATCCAGGGACTTAACCATAATGCCATGTGTCTGCAGGAAAACAATAACCCCCACACAGCCCAAGCCTGCAAGCCTGAATTCATACACATTGAGGAGTTTTGCTATGAATATGAGTAAAGAAAGAGCACCTGGTGGCCAGGTACCGACAGGAGTACAGGTAGCAAGTGTTGGATCTCACCCACGAGCACAGCCGTTCCATGGCAGGCTGAGGAAAGCACATTTCCCTCTTCCCAAGGAGGGATGAGGTTCTCTGGGCTCTCTGCAGGCACCTGTCCCTGGCTGCTGCCCCTGGAGTGTCCAGGGAGTTTGGGCAGCCTGCTCCCATCTTCTTCTTGCTCTTCCCAGCATGTGTTGCTGCAGCTGAGCTGTGTCCTCCAGCTTCTGGAGGGTCTGGAGCGCCCACGGGACACCGCTGCTCTTGGCCTCAGCGCATGAACGTGCACGAGGAATTTCCCCTGAACATTTATTATCCCTGGTACCACAGTCAACAGTTGGCTGGGTAACTGAGCAAATTTACTTGAACTCTTTATTTCCCAGGTCTTATTTTTCTAAGGAAGGCAATAAATCAATGACAGGAAAAGTACTCACCAGGCAGAAATTGGGTAGCTCCATGACTTAATCAGCACTGATTAATGCCGGTCGGGAATCTATCTCTGCATTTCTTTGGAATACATTTTGGAAAGTCTAGTAGTTCCTAGCAGAGTTTTGCATGAAAAATTAAATTACTTGCATATTCCTGTCTCTCCTTAACAGCTAAGTTCCTCGAGGCTCACACCATCTTTCCACGTAGGTCTGTCTGGGCGCTCCGTGGAGCAGTGCTCCCTCCAGAGCTGAAGGCAGATGGTCGCTGGAGAGCCCAGTGCCAGGTCTGGGTGACAGGAGCGGAAAGGCAAGGACAACCACAGCCGGATGAGACACTTCTCTTCCTCTCTGGCTGGAAACGCCAAAGATACGTCAGCCAGAGATGGGGCTGGGGGACAGAGCTGCGTCACAAGCAGTGCTGCTCCTGCGGGGGTGGACGAGGAGCCGTGACTCGCCAGGAAGGTCAAGGCCGGCCAGCAAACAACCCGGGCAAGAAACCCCCAGACGGATAAACAATCTGGACATCTGCTGAGATCCCGGCATTGCTGCAATCAGGGAGGTTTTGGCACCGGCTTTGACACTGCCAGGATTTCCCTTGTAATTAGCAGCGTGCAGCCCGTCTGGGGAGGATGTTCCCTCCGGAAAGCTGCTGGGACCAGGCTGCAAATCGAGCCTAATCTCTGTGAAGCAAAGAATAACACCCAGTTAGTCTCTGGCTCCCCAAATAGCAGAAAATTGCTAACTGGAACTCAACGAACATTAGATGCTACTGATAACTAACTACTAATAACTAACTGGCTCGGTTGCTGCCAAGATTTCCTAAGGGGCTCACAGTGGGGCCACCAGCACAGCACTGGAAAACAGACTTGGAGCAGCCACAAGAAGGGATTCAGAATGGCAAAGGGACCATAAACCTCAGAGCATGCAAAAGTGTCTGCACACCGTTCACAGCATCAGAAAGTTAGGTGGGTACATATAAAACAGGCGAATTAAGCTGTAAATTTATTATGATAAAAGGCTCAGACTGGTAAGACTATCAACGTAATAGGTTTTTCAGTTTCTACACTGATCCAGGCACACACATACATAAAATAACTCCACAATAGGGTTTTTCTTTTAAAAAAAAAATCTATGTTGTTAAAGACCTTAACTACCTGTATTTGAAGATCGTTGTCTGAAAAGATGAAAAACATACATTTTCATTTCATTTCAGATTAGCATGGTAAACAGCTAGATCTGTTCTTTCAAGTGGAGCATTCGGCTCCATTTGTTAGCTTTGTTGCTGGTATTTCACCTCTCTTATTTACTTAACATAGTTTGACAAGAAATTCTCAGTGAGATAATATATCTACATGAAAGACAGACTTGGGGAACAAGTCCAGGGGTTTCAGTGGGACAGAATCAATTATTTATGTCTTTGCCATTTTGGTCTGCTTTCATTCCAGAGAAAGCACTCAGAAGAGCTACCCAACCAGCTGCACATTTTTGGTAGATAGACACATTCTATTCCTAGGGGGGGAAAAAAAAAGGACATCAGTATAAATCAGGATTGCACCCACTTGCGAAAAATATCAAATCCCAAGTGATGCAAGCTAACACCCTGCAAAACAACGCCCTCTCCCCAGCCAGGCAGGATGGCCCCTGCTGCAGGGAGCAACCAGTGCAAACAGAATTAGCAAATGTTCCTGTTGCTTTTTGCCACGCAAAATTAGACAAATTGTATAAAAGTCAGCTTGATTGCTCTCAAACAGCACAGTAGAAATGGTCCTTACACAGCAGCCAGCTGGTGCAAGGAGTTTCTGAGGCTGAAACCAGGCAGGTGGTGGAGGACACCTCCATTCTTCAATAAATATCAGAAAGGAAAATTACTTACCGGTTCTGGATAGCTCAAAAACATAAACCAGAGCAGTCTCCCGTACAGCCCATTCCAGCTCAGAGCAGCAGGCAGACCCTGGAGGGACCCAAGCCACTGGAGCTCCTGTTTCAGCGTCGTGTGGTGGGACCATGCCAAACATCAATCCAAAGGCAGGACTGCCGTAGCCAAAGGCTGCCAGGCTGCAGGGACAGCGGAGAGGCTCCAGCTCCTGCAGCAGCATCACAGTCAGTGACGAGGGGAAGTTCCTACAGCCCCCGAACCCTTTGTGAGTCAGAGGTCAATGCGAAAGGATAAAGAAAAAAAAAAAAAAAAAAAAGCATAAATAAAAAAATAAGTAGGGTAGAGGAATGAAAGGGAGTGGGCAGTGAATTTAAAAAACAGAGAAACCAAAGCATGCTAAAAACTTACCCAAAGTAAAAGCCAGGCCTTCATGGTGTTCCTGCAGAAGCCTAGGTGAGATCTCCCCCTCACTTTGATGATGGAGGGTCAGGTCCTTAGGAAAAAGGGTAAGTTTGGACATAATGAAAAGAAAGAATGTAGTGCAAATGAAGGAAAATAAGTGAGTGGTGCCGTACAAAAATAACGATTCAGTAGCTACTAGGCAATATTGTCATCTCTGCACACATCCAAGGACTTAAGTGACCCATTACTCTGGCTGAGGATCTGCTCCATTAATAATAAGAAAGAGCAATTTAAACTATGGCTTTTTTCATTGTGTTTTATACAGGTTTGGGGAATATGTTATCAAAGGCTCCAATTCTGGCCAAAGTCCACAGGAATCATCACCTGTGGTCAGGCCCTGGATAGAAAGATCAGAGCTATCTTTGCGTAGCCCTTCCACCAAAAACAGATCAATCAGAAGTAACTCAAAAGGAAATAGTCTACAGGGAACAGATGAAGATGCATTTAGAGGAAATAATCCCCATTCAGGATGCCATTATTAAAAGAGAGAGATAACTATCAGAGCTAAGATATGTCAGGGCAACCTCGTTGACATGGGACTGGAGAACTTCTACTGTAAAAGCAGAGAAACTAGGTCAGTGCTTTTTGAAGAGAGGAAAGCTCAGGGTGGACATCATTATTTTATACACGATTCTAAGGGGAATAGCTAGGAGAGATGTCAGAAAACTAGTGTCAAATACAAGAACAAATGGACAGGCTTTAAGAAAGGGAAATGAAGAGAAACTAAAGGAGGCTCGAGCTCAAGGGATATAAACATTTCTGTACACACTAAGTAGTTGATGCAAGGGCTGGGTTACAGAAAGGGCTGCTAAGAGCAACCAATAAGGGTTTGGAAAAGGAAAAGCTTTGTGGGGTACAGCCACCTGAGAGCAGACAAATCTGTCTCTTGATCTTGTCTGTCCCTACAATTGCCCAAGTTTCAATCTCAAAATTACTACCAGGTTCACATACAGTAAATCTCTGTGCAAGCGCAATAGATTGAAGTGAGAATTCAGTTTATCACTCAAAGATAAAACTCAGAAGAGCGTTTGCCTTCTAATTCTATTAATATAAATGTAATTACAAGGGCTAATTCCAATTCAAATGTTAACTTATAAGGACTGGAGGTAGCAGCCTACAGAGAAAGAGATGATGCTGGAATCCCTGATTCTTATGTTTGATCAATAGTTCAGTATTAATAGACTTTATTTATTAATTGGAGCATGCGGTTTGAAAATGAGCCTAATTTTTAGGTTGTGTGTTCTGAGAACTAGAATATTTCCATGTTGCAGTTGTCTCTATAGAAGAAAGAAAAGCCTCTCTTTGGTGTTGTAACAGATAAGAATAGTCTTTATTGAGAAAAAAAAAAGGCAGAATGCTAACTATGATGGAAGTGACTTAGAGAGCATGCTGCCTTAAACACAGATCAAAACAATACTCTTTGTGCTAAGTACCTAAAATGTAAACCAGTCACTAGGGGAAGGCAAAAAGAAAAAAAAAAATGTAGATTGAGGTAATAGCTTGGGGCAAAGGGAATTTGAAGACAGGGGAGAATCAGTGGACTGTACCGTCTAGAGCTCTTTTAGGGCATTTTCTTATATCCTCTGTAATTTAAAGGCAGGACTTCATCTGGTAGAAATAAGCATGGCTTTATTGAAACTGATGGATCTAAGCTATGGATCTGTTTCCAAATATGTATTCTAATATTTTTAAAGAAGAAAACAGGAAAAATGGTAGCAGAAATGTAACAGACACAACAGACCCATTGAATATGTGCCAAATTCTGAGATCCTATAAAAAGTGTAATGCCAACCCTGTTCCTAGGGAATTTTCCTTGTTTAGAATAACATGGTTTAGAATATGGTGTAGGAGTATTATGTTATACTAGGCTGACAGTTGGATTAGATGATCTTGAAGGTCTCTTCCAGCCTTGATGATTCTGTGATTCAGTAAAGAATTTTTTCTGCCGTTTTACCTTGGCCTAAATAATGTCACAAACCTTCCTCCTTTCTAGCCCAGTGGTTAAACAAGAGAAATTTTGAAGCGAAATATGAGCAGGAAGGAGTCTGAACGTGCTGTACGTAGCTCTGTCCTCCTCCATTCTGCTCCGTGGTAGCAGAAATGTGCCTGCACCTTCCAGATCGTAAAAATCCCCGGCAATGAGACGCTCATAAAACTTTCAGAGTACGCTCAGATCAATTTCGAACCAGCAGGATGTGATACTGAGATGAAGTGGCCCATCTCCACCACCGTTAGAGCCACTGAGACATTGATGTTGACATGGAACCAAAAATTTGTCACGACGCTGGGGAAGAGCAGGGATCACAGAGTGAGTGATACTGATCAAAGCAGATGAGAGTCAGGAGTGTTTATCCAGGAGATGCAAACTCAGACACATACCTCGGTGATCTGAAGCCGTCAGAGTTAATATGCTGTCTATTAACATTTGTTCAAATACAGCACCTGTCATAGCATGTACAGGAAAAGGGTTTTTTAGGTCAATCTGACACGTGAAGAGTGAGATGTAGTCGAGGGGAGCTAAACCTGCCTGGCTGGCAGTGGGTGCTGTGGTTTGTGTGCACTTTGTCTTCTCCTAGGCCAAACCCTAGTGGTTAATGCACAATGTGGGTTTTAGTTTTATTCCAGTATGACCATTTGTCACACTCTTAATTAACATTTGAATGTCTGCCATGCTAAAGCACAGCTCTCCTGCACGGAAGGGGAATGCAGTGCGTGTGTTTTGCTGGTTTTCTGCGGCAGAGGTGAGATTGGAGATGGGTTTCCCATGGCCAGAGCTCTCCAGACCTCACCACCCAGTTGCATGCTCATGGATCAGTGCTCTCAGGAGGGCAGTGCTGATCCCCTGCTGATGTTTGGGTTGTGTATGGAGCAGTGGCCTCAGAAATACTTACGATAGATTCTATACTGAAGAAAATGGGATGGCCAATAAGCTTTCACCTCTCACTAGGTGCTCAAAACAACACGCCTTTATCAAGCAGCTGGGTAGATCTTTCATATCTGTTTCCTATACAGGCTATCACAAAATATTACTTGTCTTATTGCGTGTCCTTAAGCAATAGGAAAGCAGAGAATTTCTATTTTGGGCAGTCCCCAATGTCATTGTTATTGTCCATGCCATGGTTTCATATCTTAACCTGAACTTTGAAAACTCACTGCATCATCAGGTAGTTTCAGAGCAAACCAGTGTTCTTAATGAGCAAATGAAGTTACTGTTACTTTAGTTTATTCTAAGTGTTGAACCCAGCATGGGATCTAACCTGGAACAGTCATCTCAAGAATATTGCGGTGGAAAGTAGAGCGTAGGATTTAACATTGGAAATTAGAAGTTGATCCTACTTCTTATACAAAATTGAGATTGACAAAATTGAGGTTTATCTACATAAACCTTTAAACAAAGATGTGGCTCTGAATCAAAATTAGGGAACTGGAGAAATGAAATTGAGGACTTTATGCTCTTAAAGGAAACTTGCCCAGGAAGACTGTCAGCAGCGGAGAGCTAAGCACAGACATTAATGGAGTCAGGTCTTTTTCTGGAGGTCAATTTTTAATAAATCAAGATTGTTTAAAAATTATAATTATTGATTAATTAAATTTATACTTGGAGCTTAGCCCTCTTAGTTTTGAAGAGCCTGTACACCCAATTGGTATGAATGATGAACTGAAAGAGAGGAAAAAAGTAATTATTTAATTAACTGCTATCCCAGCTGGATCTAATGCTAGCAATGGGTTTGGATGTCTGTTCCCCACAAGTACAAGTAAAGGAGCTTTTCTCTGCACTCAAATTCCATAAAGCTGTGTCTGTCTATAAAGAAACTGAAAAAGGGCAGGTTTAGATTAGATATCAGAAAGAAATTCTTTGCTGTGAGGGTGGTGAGGCACTGGCACAGGTCGCCTAGAGAAGTGTCCCAGGCCAGGTTGGACAGGTCTAGGAGCGACCTGGGACAGTGGAAGGTGTCCCTGCCCATGGCAGGGGTTGGAATGAAATTATATTTATGGGCCCTTCCAACCCAAACCGTTCTGTGATTATGTGGCAAATAATACGTTCATCTCCAAAATGTGAACTTCAAAAACCAGAGTAAGACAGTTTAGAAGTTTATTATGGGTCCAAAAGTCCGACAGCAAAGTGTGCAAAGCTGATCTGCACAGCTGTACAAGCGATTTCTGGGCTCAGATGAATGTAGCTTGAAGTAACTGAGCAGGGCTGAAGCCTGAAGGAGAAACAGCACAAAAGCAGGAATATCCCTTCAGCTAAACTGGAGATTCTAAGGTGGGAGCAGGCAGGATTGGGCCCTTTGCAGGCAGAGAGGAGCCAGCTGGGAAAGGAGCAACGCCCAAGGCAGTGTGGTACCAAAGGCAGGAGCTGCAGGTGAGTGAAGTGAGGAATGAAGAGGCACCACCTTGGCATGAAGTGATGCACTGTCACAGGCAGCTCCCAAGCTGATCCCACACTTAAAAATAGATTGACATTTATCCAGGAGATGAGTTTGTTATTCTGTAACTACAGCATTTTCTATTATGTTTGATAAGGGAAAGAAGATTGCATCTTGGTCAGAAATATAAGAATTCATCTCCTAGCAGGGGATAATAGCAGGAGAACAGGGGCAGATGACAATTGCAGATTTAAAACAGTTCAGTGCAGCCCTGGTAGGGAAGATATGATCAGTGCTGGGCTGAGATGCTGTCCCGTGCTCACAGCCAGGCCACCCCTGTGGTGTCCTGCAGGCAGTGCCCTGCTCCTCTCCCGTCCAGAGCTGCTCCTCTTGGGTCACTCTGGGCAATTCCTCTGGAATTCAACTTAATATTGCACAGAAAGACGTTAGAGGAAGAAAGACCGGGCAAGGGTGCCAGTAAAGCCCTGATTTAGGGGAAGTTTTAGGGTAGAATTAGTGTAAAAGTGATTTTGTCTGTCAAGGAGAGAGGTCTGGGGGTGTCTCTGTCTGTGGTGGGGAGGGGGGGCTACAGGAAAGATGGAGAGACCCTACTTACAAAAGCACGTAAATAGGACATGTAAATGTTTCAGGACAAGGGGGAATGGCTTCAAACTGAAGAGGTTTAGATTTGATATTGGGGAGGAAATTTTCCTGTGAGGGTGGGGAGACCCTGGCACAGAGAATCTGTGGTTGCCCCAACCCTGGAAGTGTCCATGGCCAGGCTGGACAGGGCTTGGAGCCCTGGGACAGTGGAAGGTGTCCCTGCCCATGCCACAGGGATGGAATGGGATCGTCTTTGAAGGAACCTTCCAACCAGAAGCAGTCTGTGATTCTATGAACGTATCCCAGACAGACGTGAAGATTGTATGTACTGCCTGAGTTCTGCAACTGCACGGTAGGTAGTGCAAAAACCTTAACTTTGCAAAAAATCCAAAGCTCTTTTGTTTCAGTGTGTAACTGTTGATCTAAAATGGGAGTTCTTGTTTTCTAATTCACAAAGCTTAAAAGATCGCTCATTTTATATTAAAATGATAGCCTTTGCAAGAGACCTTCAATCTAATTAAAGCCAGGAGATTAGCAGCCCTTAGAATATTTGCAAAGCCTGCAATGCGAAGTTAATGAAATGTGTACACTTTTACAAAGCTTTAATTTTTAATGAAATAATTCAGGACATGGACCTTGCTCCTCTGCCTTACCTGCTTTGTCCAAAACAGGGACTGTTTATAAACAATGCAAAGTTCTGAGCTGAAGAAGACAGAGGAGAGGATAATCTGAAGGCTTCTGCAAGCCTGTCTGTTATCTGTTCTGTTTAGCCTGAGAATGTTAGTATTCCTGATTAATAGTAATGACTGAGAATATGATTTCAGAGTGGCAGTTATTTCTTAAGGTCATATATATATGTATTTATGTGCGTGTGTGTATATATATAGCATATACTATATATATAGTATATTATATTATTATATTATTATATATACATGTACCTTTTTTTTATATAAATATATATAAAGTACATATAGATTAGATCAACAACTTCAACATACAAATTAGATCTACAACTGTATAAAATAGCAGTGACTGCTAAGGGAGCTTGAATAAAGCAAGTAAGGGAATTTGTTGCAAGGGAATGTCTCCTGTTTGAAGAAATGGGCTGAGCTCAGAGGAGAGAGAGCAGCCAGGGCTGTGGCAGTCTAGTTCAGAGGGGATGACCAAAGGAAACCCTAAGCAATTCCAGCCTCCTTTCAGGTCAGGCTCCTCTAATGATGGCCCCACTCCTCTGTTATCGCTTGAGAAGGAAGAAAAGAGGAACAAAGCTGAAGCACAGAGAGGAGCAAGCCCTGTTCAGAGCCGTGGTTGCTCTCTGTGGTGTCACAGGGCAGGGCATCGCCAGGGCCATGCACACCCTGTCCAGGCTGATTTACAAATAGCCACGCCATTAGAGCTATTTACTGGATCTGCTTCTATCACCCTTTGCTGCCTCTCAGTTTTGCCACTGGAAAGATCTGGCTGTTGCATTCAAAATAGTAATTCTTTAATAGAGCCACCCCCCTACTTTACATTAAGCTTACTGGATCCTTCTGAAACCTAAATGTTAGAATATCCTAATCTTGCTCTACATTTTAAAGCTGAAAGATAAACGTGTTGTTTAATGAAATCCACAACACTACAGGAATAGTAACCATTGTGTTTCTTCATTTCAAAGAACGGCTGAAATCTAACATCTGGTGTAACTGTACAAACCTGACCTTAGGTCACAGTAAGTATTGTATTGTTGATGATGGATACGCTTTTTTCATTACCATGCTGTCTCCATTCTTTCAGCATCCATGCTGTGAATCCCCAGTTATAGCCAGGACTATTGATAAATACTGATTTTTAAAATACAATTCCTTTTTTTTTTTTTTTACACTTTAAGCATGTACGGTATTTTCTTTTTAAATAGCTCTTCCAGTTTGTTGTCAACAATATGCTATTATTTGAGCAAACTTTTCTGCATGATAGCTCTAACACACAAGGATCAAGGATTATGTGTCTGAAGACGCAGCTATGATCCTGAAAGAGCAGTGTCACAAAAAGGTGATCCTCTGCCTCTAATGCCTTCCCCTGTACTTTTCTCTTTGGATGCTCGTTTCCTTAAAGCCCTTGTAGAACCAGGGTTTAAGGTTTAAATTGGGAAGCAGATGTGGACACCTGTGAATGTGTCTTTGGACATCATTGTTTCAAGGTTTCAGCCCCTGTGCAGGAAATGAGGCCCAGCACTGTCCTGTGTGATTGATGTCCTTTATTCCTAAGATCTGGGGTAATTCAGATGAGGTCAGTGGCTGTGCAGGAACAGGGCTGTAACCAGAGCTCCCAGCAAGCCCAGTGAAGTACCACTCAAGAAATTAAAGTATTGCCCTCATAGCTGGAAATTCTGGTCAGATCTTAACTACATAAAAGCCACCAGGAGCTCCAACGCTGAAATGGGAGAGAGAGGGTAAATTTAATGATGATATCTATTTGTTTGCTTTGGTGAGCATATCTACCCCCAAAATCTTTCCATTTTTTGCTGCTCTCCAAGGGCACCACAAGACTCTTAGCACCTCAGCTTTAATTTTTCTCCCCTAAAGATGTGCAAACAATCCTCTTTTCCAGTCCTTTGGGCAGCAAATGCCCAGGCTCATTCAGACTTAGCTCTTTGGGACAGACATGTTGACTGGAATTGCTGGACATACCATCAGCAAGGGAGGAATATTTCCTATCCTAATCCATAAATTGTAATGCACATGTTGTGTTCTAGGTGCTGATATTCCTTCATAATGTTACTGCATCATGCAGTGGAGGTAAAGGATATTCTTATCTCTGGCTCATCTTAATGCTGCCAATGGAGATGTGCAGAATGAAGCTCTGACTCCCTGAAATCCTTACCTTTTCACCAACCCAGCACTAACCAGCACAGAAAACATCTGAAGGCATGGCTTTTCCACTTTTAAGAAACAACTATTCACTTCTGTTCTGCCAAAGCTAAATACATTTATAGATTTGTTCATAATTATTTTTAGAGTAGAATTCTGTTTGTTTGACAATATCTGAAAAATTAAATACCTGGGGCAACATCGCTGAGTGCAGCTGGCATGTTGGAAACGTGGGGAAACACTTGCTGTAATTGTGAGGGTTTTATTTAATAGCTCTGAAGGCAGAGTTAACTCGTTCAGTGGGGACAGGGTGTTTGATGGGCTCGTGGGGCTGCCTGCCCTGTCCTGCAGCACACACAGCCTGTGCCTCTCACGAACAAAGAGCAGAGTCAACCTTGGGCACCTGGTGGAGCCCAGAGCAGGCACCAAGCTGATTTTAGGGATCGAGCACC
Organism: Acanthornis magna; assembly: GCA_036785705.1. Taxonomy (NCBI): domain Eukaryota; kingdom Metazoa; phylum Chordata; class Aves; order Passeriformes; family Acanthizidae; genus Acanthornis; species Acanthornis magna. The sequence continues at coordinate 4,501,896 of JAWUZG010000049.1, read as the reverse complement.
TCTGCTATGAGGAAAGATTGGGACAATTTGGATCATTCAGCCTGGAGAAGAGGAAGCTCTGGGGTGACTTAATTGTGTCCTTCCAGTACCTGGAGGGACTAGTGACAAGGGCCTGGAGTGACAGGACAAAGGGGAATGGCTTCAAACTGGTGGAGAGAAGGTTTAGATTCGATGTTAGGAAGAAATCGTTCCCTGTGAGGGTGGTGAGGCCCTGGCACACGGTGCCCAGAGAAGCTGTGGCTGCCCAACTCTGGAAGTGTTGAAGGCCAGGTTGGACAGGTTTTGGAGCAACCTGGGATAGCGGAAGGTGTCCTGGCAGAAGGCTGGTGCCAGGTTTCTGTGCCATGAGGATGCAGTAGGTCCTGGACCTGCCAAGCTGTGAACTGAAATGCATTGGCAGGACAGTTAACAAATAACTCTATATTCTTCCCACCCATTCTGCACTTTCCCTGACCTTTTCCTTTCATGGGTACAAGTAAATTGAATTCAGCACATTTAAAGACCCTGTCTGGATCCATAACATTCATAACCATGCTGTAACCATGAATGAAAAGCTGAGGGAGAGTATGGTTTGTATCCAAGGGCTCTTTTGCTTTTTATATGTTTACATATACCAGCCAATGGTCAGCAAATAAGCGCCACGGCTGGTAATGAAATGTTCAAACCATCTGTTTTAATCTGCAGTTTAATTTCACTATAAAATATTAAAGTTGTTCCGATGGTTGGGTTGGTATGGCTGCTTTATATGAAAAGAATTGAGTATCCCAGAGCAATTATATTGCACCAAGCACATGCTATGGATATTATATTCTCTATTGTTATTTTGTTCCATTAAAATCTTTCTTAACATGGTATGACAGAGTTTTAGGTCTCTCTTTTTTGGTAGAAACAAGTAGCAAATGCTGAGGACAAGTGTAAGAGGAAGGCACTGGCAAAAGAATAATCTTCTTCAAGATCCTTCGAGAGGAACAATGGAACTGTCTTCCAAGAGAGGTGGACAGAGGTTCAGCCCTGAAGTGGACTCAACAATCCTGGTAGGTCTCTTCTAACTAGATTTACTCTATTCTATCCTAAATAAATGTTAGTGGAAATGCTGAACTGAATGAAACCAGAAAGTCATTTTCTGACAATGCAACTTTTGGAAGCTGTGGCATCTTTGGAAATCTTCGCTACATTTGCCACTGGCACTGCTTTCTATTCTGGGATTTCAAGAGGGCTGCTATGGGCAGAGACACCTTCCCTATCCCAGGTTGCTTCAAGCCCCATCTGACCTGGCCTTGGACACTCCCAGGATGGGGCAGCCACAGCTTCTCTGGACACCCTGTGCCAGCTTCTCACCACCCTCACAGGTCAGAATTTCTTCCTAATTATTTCCACTTCTTTTTGACAAGTGGGCAGGGTCAGTGCAGTGTGGTGCTGGGCAGGCACCTGCCTTATTTTCATCTGGCATGAACATTTCAGCTCATGTGTGCCTTGCAATACCCACATTTCAAAATGAAAAATCCCCATTAGTCTCCATGAGCAGCTTCCCATGCCATGGTCCCACCCTGCCTAGCTTCTGGGATCTGTCTCTGTTTCTTTGATGTCTGGGAGGGATAGAGTGTGATCACATTGAGCTTGAGTTGGCACTGTTGCTGTGCCCAAAGGACAGAGCCTTTCTCCGCGTGCTGTGACTCACAAGTCACTTAGGGAAGGGTGAGAGGGACAGGCACATATTTTCCTGGGCAGAAATTCTCTGTCTCAGCCCCATGAACCTCATGCTTTAGCCAGCCTAGAGCCCTGTAGGGAGTTGGGGCTCATTAACTCAGCGCTGTGGCACCCTGACATAATTACGTAGCTTCCAGAACCCAGAAGTGTTTCTACCCAGTAATCTGCTGCACTACCTGATTTATCTGATAACCTGATATATCTGCTTGGCCAAGGCTTGCTCGGGGGCCCCCACACAGCCCAGGGAGAGGCAGGGATTGCACACACCAGCTGCCCCCCACCCCTGGACACCGCAGGAGTTGTTTTCCATTGCACCCATGGCCATGTGTCACCTGGTGTTATTTGGAGTGTGTGCCACTTGCAATGCATTTTTCCTGAACATAAGCTGGAAATTACTGATTCTTACCTTACACAGCTAGTATAAAAGCACTAATGTCCTAATGAAGAGTCTCACTTAGCTAAATGCTTCATGCAGCTGAGTAAAACAAAGAATTTTACTAGAGCTTAACCCAGTCGTTAATAAGCTTTTTAACCCTGACCTTTCAAATCAATGATCTACCACTGGTTTTACCATTCAAGAAGGAATTCCATTTTCAAGTGATAAAACATATTTTGCACTCCTTACAATCTAATGATTATTCTCAGCGTTACTGGATATATGAGGCCATCAAACCATTAGAAGGTATAAAATGTATTAATGTACAGCATTCATGGCTACATTTGCTTTAGAGTCAATAAAAGGGAAACAATTTATAAAGGGCATTTATGCTCATTATGGAATATCGATAGATTGTTTCTCCCATCATTCCTGAAGTATGAAGGACTCCCTTCTGTGATGGATAGGAGAGGATTTGCATAAGCTCTTGGCTTAAACTCCTCCAGCACGGAGCTGTGTGCAGGGGTCTGTGGCCAGGCTTTGGGCTGGGATGTGTGGGAGTACCCACAAATTCTTCATTCCCAGGGGACTGAGCATCTCAGTTTGGGAGTTATTCACAGCAGCCATGTGGAATTTCTATAGGCAGCTATGGTGCTTTCAGCACCAGACAGGAATTGCCACAGGGCTGTGGGCAAAAGGAATCAATGGTGGAAAAGATGGGAATTTGTTCGTGAGGAAGGTCAGGGCTGGAGGCAGAGCTAAGCAGGAGTAGGAGGAGAGGGGCTGTTTGACATACAGAGGGAAAAAAAGGGAGAGGAGTTACATGGGGGGTAGAAGATGCTATAGGAGCACTGCAGCTATAGCTAGAGGCAGAAATTTCATAGTCTATCCTAGTGAATAATAACTGCAGAAATATAATATCTATGAAGAGTCGAGTGATTAAGGCACTGGCCTGAGTCTCAGCAGACCTGGATTCAGTTCCTGGCTGTTTTCAGATTTCTGTCTGACTTTTGGCAAGCATCTTCAACTCTCTGCGCCTTGGTTTCCCATCTGTTAAAGAGGAATAATAATATTTCCTTTCTTTCCTGTCTATTCCAGCAGCAATCTCTTCTGGGCAGGCACTGTCTTACTCATGGTGTGTGTACAGGACTTTGCCCTTGGATTTTGATACCTTCACGAAAGCAGAAAATATGGATGGGGAGCATCATGCCATAGAAGCCCACTTATTAACAATTTCCCATTACGAAGGAGCTAAAAGGTGTGCTACAACTTGTTAAATAGATTCCTTAATATCAGTTCTTGAAGGACAAAAGGAAAAAAAATAACAATCAGTAAATTAGAGAAGGGAAGTGATTCACATCTCTATTAAGATTTCTAAGAGTCTGAATGCATCTTCTGAAGTAGAAATATTCCAGTTCGAAAGTACAGAGGAAACACAGCACAAAAGCAGTGCGTTGGCCTCCTCCACATCTGATCTTGCTCCTCCACACATCTGGCTGCTCTATATGGACTGACCTTTCCAGCATTTCTCACTGACGAGACACTTTCTTGAGGCACACAGTGGCTTCCTGACGTGCACGTGCTCTTGCCCATCTGGCAGGGTGAAATTGTGCCCACTCAGAGGCACACACACACTGCAAGAGAGACTGGGTAATATCGGCTGCAGAGCACTGGTTGAAGAGAACAACCAGCAAATATATAAAATTAAATCTCAGCTGCAGAGACTTTCTGGTAATAAGCAGTCCCAATTAGAAATGCAAATGTCACTGAAAGGGAGCGTGTCTGTTGACAGTAGACTTTGAGGAAAGCTTTGGGTTTAGTGCTAGTAAATTAATCTTTAATTATGAGCACGCCTCACTTCTGAGAGAGGTGCCCTGCACTCACTGAACTGACAGTATGTGAAAGTTTCAGGCTGTTGCTTTCTTCTGTCAAATGGAACATCTCGCCCCAAAAAAGCAGAGGAGAACCTTATTGGCTGCTGATGGATTTAGTACTCTGTGAGCTGGGGCTGGCCAGTGTAATTGGCTCTCCAGGTGACAAGAAGACATCAACCCTTTATAACAATCTTAAAACGGTATTTCTCACATGCACTTGATAAATATAAATGTAAATACAAATACAAATATAAATATAAATATAAATATAAATATAAATATAAATATAAATATAAATGTAAATGTAAATATAAATATAAACATCTAGATGAAGAATTATCAAAGTTTGGGAAAGTAAAACAGTCCTTGCTCCTGCAGTTCTCTCCTTGCCTGGCTGGGCCGCCTGCCCTCTGTGCAGAGCACACCTCTCTGGCAGAGGGAGGACCACACGAAGCTATAGCAAACCCTTCTCCAGGCCAGCCATGAGAATGTCAAACACCTCCACTCCCGGGCTGGCTGGATTATTAGAACAACATTTCCACTTCCAAGTAAGTAAATAAATCTCACTGGCAAGTTTGTCTTCTGTCAGCCAACATCTTATCTCCCTGAAAACTGGGCCGGTGTCCTGCAAAGCTAAAAACTGAATGCTCTAAAACCTGAGTGTAACAGCCAAGAGATACACCAGATCCATCTTCTGAGGTAGCAGATACTGTGAAATAAGGAAATACATTCTAGAAATCCTATTATCAAAGTTACAAAAATAATTTTGTTTCTTTAAGTTCGAAGTTATGAAACCTTGCTCCAATTTTCCCAGCAGGGTTTTGTTTTTCCAGCCTACAGCTAAAAAGCTTTGCCCCAAAAGCTTCATTGCCCAAAAGAGGCCGTGCTGCAAACCCACCTCAAAAGGCCCAGAACACCTGGTTTCAGGCACAACAGGAAGATCAGAACATACCTTATCATAAATATGCATATGCGACACAGGAGCCCGCCACCTTCTTGGAGTGATGCCATAATTGACGGAACAAAGTACAACAAAACTTCACATCACTGGTGGATCAGAAGAACAGAGGTAACTGAAAGGCTAGAAAATTACAGGTTTACTGACATCCTGCTCAACCTTACCCATTCTTTATTGAAAAGAGATAATAACTAACTATAGGAGAGCTGTCTTAAGACTCCATTCATTCCCCTCGCTAGCCCAGCTGAGAAGTGGTATAATATAACACACACCAGCATCTGGCATGTCATTTAATTACACCTTCAGCTTGCTGGGAAAATGTTGGAAGTGTCAAGGTAAGCAAACTATAAAAATATATTTCCCTTGCTACAGGAGAGCTCCTGCAATGGCAAGCAGAGGCCAACTCCAGACGTTACTCTGGGTCTGTGAGAGGAAGGTGATGCAGGAGTCTAACTCATGAACAATTATCGCCCTTTGATAAGGCACCATCTGCTTCCAGCTGCCTGGCTCCAATTCCCCAACAGACACTTGGGAATTCCTCTCCAAATAAAGCACTGGTGTAACAGAACAGAGCTGTCGGCTCCAGTGAAGGTGTGCCTCCTTGCATCAGCACTGAGTGTGCCTCACTCCTTCAACCGAGAAGGAAAGAACTGTCAAAGGCAGTAAAATGCCAGCAACCACCACTGAAAGAGCCAGGTAGGGCATGTTTTAGCTCTTCCACCTGATATGAGCTCTGCTCAACAATGAGAGGTTGTTAAGCATCACCTACGGTTAGGAGGAAGGTGGACTAATACATCAGTAATAGTGGGCACTTTTTAACTGGTGGCTTTTGCCCTGAGCTGTTTCAAGGGGCTCTTTTAAAGAGCACAAGCTGATCAGCGAATCAGTCAGGTGGTTCCCTGGAGAAGCCCAGTGCTATCCTCCAGTAGCCAAGGAGAAGCCCACACAGCTGTGAAATAGCCACCAGCACAGGACTTCCATGTTCTTGCCATTTCTGTGTTTCTACTGCACTGTGTTTGTAAGAGAAAAAAATTCAGTTCTCTAATTGCAGACAGCAGAGCTGAGATTGTGTTATGGTTAAAGCATGACAGAGAGTTTCATCCATCCCATGGTATTGAGAGCCCTTGGCTGCATTTGGCTGAAGCTCTGCAAGCAGCACTCCTGCAGCACCAGCTTTCTGCTCCACTCCTCGCCACGGCTGCTCTCAAGTCACTGCAGATTTAAAAGGTCAGCTCTCATTGTCACTGCTGTGAAAAAGGATTGGCCTCTCCATCAACACTTCCTCTGGGCCCTGATGCTGTAGACAAAAGGGGCAGGAGCACTGAGGAGGGGGATTCAGCATCATACCCCAGTCTGCACAGCAGTGAAGCCACAGATAACCTCACTGCTTGTTAAACCAAGGATGACCCCTGAGCCTTTGACCCGGGGGGCTGGCCTTGTTACAAGTAATTGAAGTGAACAAAATAAATCACATAATTTTTCTCTTTGTTTATTGGGCGGAGTGGGAGGAAAGGAGAAGAAAGATCAACACAGAAATTAGTCACCTTGTTTTGTTCTTACTAATGGAAATTTCTCAGAAACCAAAATAAAGGGTGTCGTATAATAACCTGAGGAGCATAAAATTAGCTTGAACCCACATCCTAACTTTTAAACCGAGAGCATGAATGCAGGTGTCTGCAGCTGAGCATGGTATTTTTTTTTCAGCTCATCTGAGGTATGAGTCACTTCCATCAAAAGAGGAGGATGCCTTGATCTGTGTGCGAGTGAGCTTTGGAACAGCAGCTGTTGGAGCAAATACAAACATCCATGCCAAGGATTGTAAGGATGGAGTTTATCTAATATGTAAAAAAACACCTGCTGCAAATGAAAAATTACACCCACAACCACCTGAAAAAGATAAGCAAATGATGGGGGAAATGAAGAGACAGATTATTAATATATGTTGGAACTTTTGAACCAAACATCTCTTTTGCAATGGAACAGTAGGATGCACAAGGAAATAGCACTCCTTGCCCCAGACCTGCTCAGTAGCATTTATTTTGCCTAAGAGATTTTCTTTTCTTTCCTAAGTCTGGTGGAGATGAAAACACTAACCCAAAGAAGATAATTAAAAGCTAAATGAAACCACATACAGCTGTGCTACTACATGGCTAATGAACATGCAAATATATACATATGACAAGGACATAATGCGGGCTGGCTGCCTTGAGTGGTTAGCACAGATTTCCAAGAGCTGGAAATGCTATTGATTATAACTGAGCTAAACTTCCTGACTCCAGACTTCAAAGATCAGCCCCAATATAATCATCAGGCAGCATATGGGAGCGTGGCTGCAAGGAGCTGATGAATAATGGCTCGGGGACCTGAACGTTTGCATGTAGGGTGGGAGATGTCCCGGAGATGTCCTCCGGGCTGTGGAGTGCAGGCTCCTCGGCAGCCAGGACCAGCACCACAGAATCCTCCTCAGCATCTTGGCATGCTCAGTCCTGATGACAATTAAGGCTTTGGAGTTATGGGTTTTAGCTGGGATATTTATTTTTCCTTTCCCACTTCACTTGGCAAGAGGCTGATATGTGGTGGAGACATTTTTGGGAGGACCAGAGATGGAGGTAACAGACACGAGGCAAAGCTTCTGGGGTCTTAGAATCAGAAGCACGAGCAGAATGGGAAGGTTCTCCTCTGAGGGTCTGCTGACACTTCCACAGGAAAGAAGACAAATCAGAATTCCCTTATTAGTTAAAAACCATCCAGCTGAGAGTAATTCCCCAGCCCACTCAGAGATGAGATGAGGATTTCAGGGCTCAGCCCTGCACAGTTCTCCCATGGAAGGGACCTGGTCCCACTGCCACCTTGTGCCCCCTTCCTACAGCACAATGGGGACATTGCAGAGACAGAGCAAAGCCCACTCCTCCTCCATGAGCACAGAAAGGCCACTTAGGCTTGGGGATGGCCACAGCCAGGAGAGGAGCACAGAGAGATGGAGCACAACCTTAGATGGAGATGACTGAGCCATCAGGATGGCTGAGAGAAGGGACACCTACCAAAAAAAAAGAAACCAAAGAAACCAAATTTGTGCAGAACACAATGGTTAGTGCATAAAAATTAATCAAGTACTACAATGACTTGCTTTATTCATAATACTTAATGGTCATGTAATAGGAGTTTTTATTCAGCAGTTAAAGTTCATAAGTGCAGGTTTTACATGTAGAAAGGTATTATGCTGATAGTTTAATTACACACCTTTCTGCACACCAAAGGAAATGGGTTATGCGGGTTTTATAATTAAAGACGGACTTCTGAGGGGAATGAACTTTGCAGTTAGCAACATAATATTTAATTTTTATCAGATGTTTTTGTTTTGAATTCGCCAGCACTTGGTAGTGGTGTAAACAGGTGAGAGTGCTCCAGACTGCATGAGGTGTCGGGAGAAGCTTTGAAATGCAGCAGAAAGTAGCAATATTTAAAAATAGCCAGGGTGAGCATGAGGTATAAACATCATGTGTTTGGAAAGCTCTCCAGACTCTGCCCATGCAATTATACACAGTGAAAGTCTGTCCAGTACGTCTAGGAAACAGGGGAAAAACCCAACCCAACAAGTAAGTGAAAAATAAACCCCAGTGCCTGCCAAAATAATAAAAAGCTTGACTTTTTATTTCTCTGATTTTTGTTTTAAATTCATTTCATGGCCAGTGAATACAATTTTCCCCTCCTGCCTGCCTACAGAGGCAGCAAAGCCAAAAATGTGATGGATGCTCGCGTGTGCACATGTTTGCTGTTGGAATACACAGGGCCACTCTCAATATTCAAGGCAAAGACAGGCAGGAGCCACTGCCAGGTCACGGCCAGCTCCTGCCATTCCCTAGTAACCATGTGGATGTCTGTAGTCAGCAAGGTGGGGTTGGGGAAGTCTGCAGTGCTGGGGCTCCCCCCTTTTCAGGTTTTACGTATTTTTATTTATTTTTATTTTAAGAGGCTTTATTTAGCTTTATTTAGCATAACCTCATTCCTATATACATATCAAAGTGCATTAAAAGTATATGGGGGGATATACATAAATAAATAAATAAATAAATATATATATATATATATATAAAAACTACTAGGAGACATCCATTTATTTATAAACTACTAGGAGTAATCAAATTTTTTTTAACACAGCAAATACACCTACAAGAATTTTTCTAAAGTCTAAGATATTTCAAACATCACTGACTGCTCCTCCCCTCATGTGATATAAACTGACAGGCTCAGGCTTTTATTGTGCCCAGCACAAACAAACACTAGCTAGTGGGTTGAACAAAAAAAAAAACCAGAACAAAAAGCCCCCCAAAAAACCAAACAAAAAAACCCCAAAACAACAGCAACAACAAAAAAAAGAACCCCCCAAAACAAACAAAAATCCCCCAAAACAAAATAAAAACCAACAAACCCCCCAAAAATTAAAAAAAACCCCCAAAACAAACAAAAAACCAAAATTTAAAAAGAAAAAAGAAAAAAGAAAAAAAAAAAAAAAAACAAAAAAAAAGAAAAAGAAAAAGAAAACAAACCAAAAGAAGAAAACAAAGGACTTTCCAAAAACAATAAGCAAGGGCAAGGCCTGAAGTATTTTGAGTACGCCCTTTCCTTTCTGGCAGGACTGGGAGTGACTGCCCTGGATGTTATGGTTTGTTGGTGAAGGTGGAGCCCAGGTGATGGCAGCCTGTGACAGAGGTCCCTTGCCTGGCCACAGCCTCCTCGGGCACTCTGGACCTGCCCAGAACATCTGAAATCAGGCATTTCACAGCCAAGTACTGAGCAAGGACTTAAAAATCCTTTTAACTTGTGTGGACACTCAACAATTACAACAGGAACGGTTGTGTAAAGGGTGTATCCAAATACAACTGGACATTTTTTAAAATTTCATTGGCCAACTGCATGAATTAATGACAATGAGAAAGAACTGTTTTTCTCTTACTAAATCCATACACTTTGGCTCTTCTCATCATTAACACACTGTTAAAAGTGCTGTTGCTGTGTCTTTCAGCCCTCAGCCCGCAATCAAGCCCTCGCTGCACTGTGGTGGATTTCAAACAGTCACTTGTTTAAAAATAGAAAGCGCTTTTTTTTTAAAAAAAAAAACCGACTGACTGCCAACTGAATGCAAACAGGTAAAAATTAACATATGCAATTGTCAAGTGTCAGATTCAGCTCCTGAGCCACCAAGATTTACATTACCTGGTGAGGGGCTCGCAGCACTTTGAGGCTGTATTGCCCACGGGCAGAAGTTGTGCAAATAAATATATATCCTTAATTTCTATTTAAGTTACAGTGTGCTTTCTGGCTGGGTACACATAATTCACTCTTTATAATCTGAAAATTTAAACAAAAGATCCTGTCAGCCCAGAGGTAACAGCTCAACCTCCACGGGGCAAATTCAGGGTGTACCACAGGATTATAGAGGTGCTCTCCATGATACCCATTCCTACTACTGGCACGAGTTCTCCACCCTTGCAAAAGAGGATACTTCTCCAATTTTTTTTTTTAAATAAGTCTAACAAGGGTAATTATAACAGGATTAAGAGAATTTTTTCCCCCACTGCCTCATATCAAAGACAGCATTAGACCACAGTTATGATTAGATGCATTTTTACTGTATATGGAAATTTATTAATATATGGCTCAACCACATTTGCCATTCACTGTACTATTCTGTAAAGCCACTTCTCCCATGAACGGTAACCACGTGTGAAGGGAGAGCATCCAAATGAGTATTTTGTAAACATTTGTAAATGAGAGAAAAATAGCCCCATGCAATCACACCATATTACCTCAAATACCTACTCGAAAACGAAATAATTCCTTTCCGAACAAGCCAAGCCTGGCTCCCTAAACTGGGAGGAATTGAGACGCTGGTAAACTTGCAGAAATATTTTTACAATTTTATTAGAGGTTTTAATTCAGTGCTTTATCTACCTCTGTTAGTCTGCAAAATAGCTTTAAATATTCAAGTGGTAATTAATGAATCTTTTATGTTGCAAATCAAACATTTTCATCTGCGCTGTGGTACAGTGGCAGTGAGAAGGAGGGGTTTAAAGTGTAATTGTTTCTCCTGTTCCCCTCGCAGCGCTGAATGCCTTTTTACCCTTTATTATATCATTGGCTTTTGCTTCAGTTCATCAGCACTTCGCCACATCTTATCGGTCGATATTTGCTGTCTATTTTTTATTTATTTTTTTTTCAGCGCAAGATTTCTTACTGTGCCTTTGCCAGAGACATTCCTAAGGAGATGGAAACTCTCTGAATGTGGAATTTTCGCATGAGTGCAAAATAATAAAAAGCATGTGTGTATTAAAAAGGGATCAACTTAATGGGAAATGAGCATTGGGTTACATTAATATTCTATTACAGTAAAAATCATATTTAATAAATTTTCTCCAGATTTTTCAGGACCTTACTGTATTTTTCTAAGTCGGATGCCAATCCAAAGAAACAGTGTATATGATACATTTGATTTATGTTAAGTAAATAACCTGCACAGCCCATTTTTCGGTTTAAAAAAAAATATTAAGTGTAGAAACACACACCAGACTGAAATGTGTGCTTAGTTTCCATCTGCTAGGAGGAATAGTGTTGGTCTTGTGCAGCAGAAAGCCTTTATAAACAGTATTCTATTTTATTGATGCTATATGTGGATTTTTATGTTATGTGGCAGGCGCAGGAGAATGAAAACACTGTAATTTATCCCAAACCATAAAATTATACTGGTACTAAAGTAATTACTTCACATATTAAAATACAGTTTCCTTTACTTTCTTTTGTCATCACATAAAACGAGGCGTTGAGCGCGGCAGCGCGAAGGGGCCGAGGCTTTTCTTGCCTCCACAAAGGATTGACACATCCCGGACCGTACACTATATCACCCGACCCTTGTTGTTCTGTGACCCTAATTAATATTATACTCAGTGACATTTATGTATCAGAGCAATAAGCTAAACAGGAAACAATTTATGTCACCTAAAGCTTTTTAACAAATCGATGCAACTATTTGTAATTGCTTGTTTCACAAGATTAAAAGTACTCAGCCTTGATCTTCGCCCACGGTTTTGTGGCCAACATGACCTGTGCTTCCGTTGTAAAATAGGAGTGTTGGTGATCAGCACCTATTTCCATCAAGTAATCCATATTGCTAATATTTCTGGAATTTTAATGTAGTTACAATTTATAGCCGATCAAATGTGGTTACCTAAATTGCTGTTGCTAGTAGACAGTTTAACTGTCTTTATTAATTACAGTATAATTTAATGTTTGAGTACAGGCACTTGTGTTGGTCATTTTTACAGCCAAAGCAGTTATGTGCCTTATGACGAACCATTTTAGCATTTTCAATGGAAATTTGCTAATATGATGAGTGATAAAAATGTCAAACTCTGGTAAATAATGGTTATTGCTTTGGCTGGAATTAATCCTTGAAAGGACGGTTACCTTCAAATTAACATTATAACTTGAAGAAAAAAAATGTTATTCAGGCTTCTGAGAGGCATAAAAAATAGTCACTGGACTCCTCTAAACAAATACAGACAAAATGGGGTTTTTTTTCCCCTTTCCCTCCATGTTGACAGAGAAAATTCCTGTGAAATAAAAAAAGGAGGAGGGATTATTTTTTGCAAAACACCCCAAGGTGATGTTGTTTGCAATTTCCAGCTCACGTGCTTTGAAGATCTCTAACGAAGGTAATAAAATGGGGCAAAAAGAAGGATTTTGCTGTGCCCCAGCACCAGGGTTTGGGGAAAATCTAGGTGTGGACAGCATGGAGACATCAAACACACCTGAGGGTCATGTCCCACCACCTCAGTCACCACTGCTGGAGAGGACGGTGGCTCGTGGACACGTGAGGATGAAGAGCGCTCAATGTGCCAGAATTAACCACTGATGCGACGAGGATGAAAGATAGCCCTGATTAACACACCATTAAACGAACATTTAACATCATCATTGAAGACTGAGCCTGATTAATAGGTCAAGAAGGGCTAATTACACCTTGTTGTGAGGAAGGGTGTGTATGTGTGGCTGCGTGCGGCACCAGGAGCTGCCAGTCCCTTAAATTAGGGATTAGATCAGTCCAATAATGTGAAGTTTGTCACTCTATGATCAGGGCCCGAGTTCAATGTCACTGATGGGATCATCTGCAGGAGCAGGTGGGTGTACATTGGCTGCCATGCCCTCCTGGGCCTCCAGCTCCTGAGATTTCCCCTCTGGGCCAGGAGAAACTCAGAGAAACTACTCCCTGGCTCCGGTTTTCTTGGGAAATTCCTCAGACGCATTGCCTCACACTGCCCATAAAAGGGCTTTTCAGCTGTGGTGGAAAACAGCATTTCTGACTGGAAAAGGTATTTCCCAACTGGCTGGTGGAGCAGGGAGGCATTGTGTGATCTTCCGTGATGGAGCAGCCAGGGAGGAGAAATGTGATTAATAATAAAGACGATAGTAGAGGTGGCCAAGAGCAGATTCCCATCGGCTGCTGCGGGCAGTGCTGAGCAGGATAGGAGGGGAATTATGGTCCTGATGCTCAGCCCAGTGCCAGCTCCTCAGCACAAGCCGCCTGTGGCACCCACAGCAGCAGCTCCCCAAAAACCAGCGCCCAGGGACAATCAGCAAATGACAAAAACCCCGTTTGGACCCCCAGATTGTCTTTCTGGGGTGAGATGCCCAGGGAGGTGAAACACCCAAACCATCTGTGATGGCTTTGCAGCCCCTGACCCAAGGGGGGACACATTGTCCTCCAAGAGAGGGGCTGAGGACCCTGCTGGGACTCATTCCCTACCTGGAGATGACTCTCCCCATTTTACAGACCCACAACATCAGCTTCTGGCTCAACACCCTCTGCCCATGACTTTGAAAAATTTAATCCCACAAATCCTCTCCAGTCTACTACAATCTCACTAGTGATGGAAGTGCAACACACAACCAATCCCAAATTTGTATTCTCTGTATTTTGATTATTAAAATCTACCAGTCAATACCATTTGGAGACACACTATAATGAGTGTGCAAAGATTCCCCTCCCCCTCCCCCCAAAAAATAGTTATCTGGTATAATTTTATGATAGAATATTTTTATAAAATCATTTGTACTAATTTAAGCATTTATCATTATATGCAAAAAGATTTCTTGATGAGAATATTATAGACGGTGCATGTTTTTGACATTAGCATTTTATTTGGATGACTAATCTTGCAGATGTGAAATTTTAATGAATTATTCATGAAAAATCTCTCCTCTGAAATTTCAGTTTGCTGCTAATGCTAGTTATTAAACATTTTATTTTTCTTTACAAAACTTGAAGAAGAAAATAGATGTGTGCTTACTCGAAAGAAAAAGAAGGTGGGTTTTTCCTTTAGTTTGCCTCAGGTGACAGCACCACTCGGGACCTCGCTCCTCACGGTTTTGTGGACCAAGGGGTTGATCCTGCAAACCCCTTCTGGCAGGGGGGCAGAATAAAAACCCCAAGCCTTTCCTTCAAGCTTTGAAAGAGTTTGGTGAGAAAGGAAATGCCCTCAACCCCCTGTGACCCCAACGGGCAAAACTGATGGACCTCCTTGGGAAAGAGGATGTATTCTCTGAATAACAGAGTCTTCCTTGCTTCCAGCACTCAAGCCTCACCCAACGGCCCTGTAGAGACCATCTGAAATATTTTGTACCACTAAAATATTTTGTACTCGGATGTGGTTGGGAGAGACCCAAGGAAGGAGATGAGATTCGTCCATCCATGAATGCGCTGGGACATGGATGAGCTGCAGCCATCTGCTCCTAGGACCAGGGACCATGAGATGTGACACCAGAGTCGTTGTGAGGGAGGACAACAAAACAAGAACTTCGGACATGGCAACTTGCATTACCAGTGTGAACAACCAGCATTTTTATTGCATTTGAGAATGCTATAATGTCAGTAATTAGTACTGACTACACAACATTTTTTATTGTCTGTATCAACAGACATGGAATGATGGAATTACAGTTGATGTAAGGAATGAGTTTCTTTTATGCCTTATCAAAAAAAAAAAAAAAAAAAATCTTGTTACTGGCAGCACATACACACGAAGCACCATGCTAACAGTCTGGACTGTACCATTTTCATCAAGGCTTATGGGTAGAAGATACTTGGTTACCTGTTCTGGGCCCATTAAAATGCAGTCCTGAGCTGCAAATTCACCTCGCAAGACTAGAATACTAAATGACTTCTGAAACATCTAAAAAAAATCACTCTGAGTTCATTAACCAAAGTTACCAAAGGATTTCAAAAGAGTTTAAACACGTTTGGTTTTTCTTTTTCCATGCTATAATGAACGTGAGATTACTGGCGATCTGAAAACTACAATAGTTCAAAATTATTTTAAAAAACTTTATATATATATATATTTATGTATGTATATATATAAAATATCTAATGATCTGCAATATTTCTAGAACCAGCATCCCTGCCCCGGTCTCTCCCCAAAGCTGAGCTCCAGGAGAGGGGAGGTGCAGGACCTGCAGCGGGACTCTTGCGAGTGAGAATCAAAAAAAGGTTGTATTTTTTTGTGGTCACTTGTTCTACATAAGCCTTGATTTTATTTTTTTTTTTCCCATTTCACTTCTAGTTGAATGCAGAAACCTAACAGGTTTTACATTTACAAACTTTTTTTTTTTTTGTGGACAAGGAAGGCTTTGACTCTCATTCCTGACAGCGATTTACCTGATACATGGTACTACTTTCATAATGTACGCTTTTCTTTGAGAAAAAAAACATGTAACAAATTGTCTTTACATCTTGGCACCTTGTAAAGTTTTTTTTTTGTTTTTTTATACAAAAAGTTCAATAGTTTGACACTCCCCATTATTAATCACTACTTCACTGATAAACTTTGAAAGTGTGACCCTGGAATTCATCATGCAAAATATTTACTGCAGCAGGAGAAAAACATTTTTTTTAAACGATTTTTTTTTTTCCTTTCAAATATATGAACTTTGTTTAAGACAGCCAGAAAAGGCAGTGGTAAGATAACAGAAGGGGTGGGAAAGTATCAAAAAAACCAGCTTAAACACAAAAACTGTACAAAAATGCTTCGATCAATGATAACAGGAGAAAAAAAAATCTGTCAACTATGTTACAATTTAAAAGCTGAAAAAAAAAAAGTCAGGGATTTTCTCCCACATGTCAGCAAATGTCATCCAATATTCTTAAAGCAAGGATAACTAAATAAAATACATGTGCAGCGTATTCTGCAATTCCATTACATACAGTAGTTTTTTTTTTCAAAGCTATTTTTTAGTATAGTTAATATAAAGCAGTTGCACAAAAAGCAAAAGGTGTTTTGACAAACAGGTCTGCATTTATTCCTTTTGAGGAATGATATCTAAAAAAAGGACCTTTCCACCTTTTCCTCCCTCCCCACCCTCCCCCCGAAAGACAAAGGCTCACACAGACACAGTGGGATATATATGTACAACATAATAAACCCCTCCCTAAAGAAGCAACTGTATATCCAAAGGGATACAGAATCAGAATTGTAAAAATCATAGTGAAGTTTGCTTGATGTAAAGCCTGAGATTTTCAGTTGGTTCTTCTGCAAGGCTGCAACACCTGCCAGATATGTTAAACTCTAATTTTTTATTTCTTTTTCTCTTTTTTAAATTTTTTTTATTTTTGCTACAGTCTTTAGACTAAGCATGCAAGACATACAACTAAGTGCAACTGAGTGAAATGTATTTTTTTATTTACTCATTCCCTAACAGTTTGGACTGAGGTATGCGTACTAACAGTTTCTCATGCTGTTATCTTTACTCATGTCTAGCTACACATGCTGAGAATGAACTAATCTACCAGATTTTTATCCCCCTTCTGAATACCGAACTAACCAGCAAACCACTCAGTTTCGAAGCACAGGGCTCAATTCTCATGATCCCTGTCTGGCTACCGCCGGCACGTCACGAAGCTGCCTGGATATAATTTAAACCAATAATAATAAAAAAAAAAAATTTAAAAAATGTTTCCAAATGACCACAGACTGCCCTTTTTTTCTTTTTTTTTTTTCCTTGTCTTTTTGAAACAGAAAGCAGAGTTGAGTTTTATAAAAGTAACTGCCAATAAAATTTCTTGTACCAAAGCTTATGAGTGGACAGGAGTGTTATTTCCTTATGAAAAATGCTGACCAAAAACTAAATAAAACTGAGCAAATGTGCCAAGATCAACCAAAATTAAAGCAGTCATCCCAGCACAGTCCCGGAACAGAAGTGGCACACAATCTGTAGAACCAAAGACCAAAAATTTTTTTTTCTTTTAATTCTAGAAATACCATTATGTCGTCCAGTTAAATTGTGGGAGCTCTTCTGTTCTCTTCTGTGTTTTATTAAACTGTCTCCTTTATCTGATACTCTAATTTTCCACAAAATAATTATGTCTTTGCTTTCTTCAGCTCCCTTCTCATAGCTCCACCAGTAACACTGATTCCTAGTTTTAGCCTCAAAAGCTCTCCTCGATTCCTCTTTACAGACTTTCATTTTGGTCACTGTAAAGAATTGCAAATAAAAAGTAACAACTTTGGTTCAGACATCTACTTGGCCTTCTAAATTTTCTAGAATAAAGGAGCAGTTTCCCTCTCAGGTTAGCAATAGCCCACATCTTGTCATTTCCCTCTAAATTCTTCAACCTCCTTTGATCAACAATAAGAGGATATTTGGCTTCATAAGATAAAGCATATAACAGAGAACATAATTTACCTTTGTGTAATATCTTTGGTAATTTTAGGAAAAAAAAGAAGGTACAAAGAAGAATATAAATTAAGCTCTGAAAGGCTTTTCGAAATAATAAAAAAAAGCTACAGTCCTACATAAATAAATGAGTGACGGAAAAGTGGTTGCAGAATGAAAATGTTTAGGTGTTTGGTGACTGAGGTTTACTGACCTATCGCAACAGATTTTGTATGTCGTGTTTGCTTTGCAGAGCTTTGCCAGTTTTGCCTAACAAGCCCCGGCGCCAATTCTCTCCCAACTCTCCCGACTCCTCCGGCGAGGTTTCCATACTGGCTGGTGTAATATTGCATAACAATCCTAACTGCAGTACTGGATTTGCACAGCTGAAAATTAACACTTTAGCATTAGTGGGGCCCCGTCCTTATTAACTCCCGTAACAAGTTCAATCTGAAATCTAATTTGTATTCAAACAGATTAACGCCACCAAGCAATCCTGAACTGATGTTTTAACCGTGAAACATCACCATGTACAGTAACAATTTAATGAAGTCATCTTTCCAACCACTATTTGCAAATGCAAATGTAAAAAAAAAATAGAAAAAAAAATAAAGTTGTAACAATAAATGTTTAGGTGCCCATCTCGGTAATCTCAGATATTCCAGAAAGATCTGTTGACCCATCAGAACTCGTGTTAAACAACCGAGAACCTGCCACTGTACTATTCATTCTCTACTAAAAGTGAACTCTGTTGGTGCTGCATATGTTTCTTTGTGCTGTTCAATTTTGTGGCATTTGCTAATATTCACCGTTGCTGCCAAAAAAAAAAAAAAAGGAAAAAAAAAAAAAAAAAAAACCCAAACAAAACAAGAATATATTAAAAATACTGCTTTGTGGAATGAATCTGTGTTGCTTCCTACAGTGTTTCTATGTTCATCTGTCATTCATTCTCATTCTTGCAGTACTTCGTTCCTCTCTCTCCGTTGGACAACCCTTCCACATGTATCGTGCAGCATTTGGGACCTTTTCAAAAAACAACAACAACAACAAAAAAGGAGACACCAAAATGGAATGTTTTCCATAGCTAAAGAAAACATGGTGGCATCTGAAGGAAACTGGAATGAATGACAGAAAAAACTACAAACAATTCAATGACATTCAGCTTCGTATAATAAAAACACCTATTAACATTCATCACAAAGTACAGAAAACGTTGAAGCCTCCAAGAGGCCCTGGGCCCAGATGAGGCCTGAGGTCAGAACTTAAAATGGTAGAGGAGAAGTAGGGCGGGGGAATAAAAGCAATACATTAAAAAGTTTGGGATAATTTTTTCTCTGAACCCCTCCCCGATATACACGCTCACGCACACACACACATACCCACACACGTGCACACACAGGCCTTCCCCATCCCAAATGGAAGCAAAAAAAAAAAAAAGGAAACCAACAAAAAATGAAAAAAAAAAAATGGAGTAAAGGCAGTGATAATCAACATGCAGTACTGTGCAAATATGTTGTCCATTGGAATCCTTAAAATCTGGGCAAAGACTTGATCTGCAGTTCAGGTGTACATGCTCAGTTTGATGTCCTCAAGTGTCCAAAATTGGCAGGACCTGCAGTCCACAGCTGGCTGCTAAATGCAAGTGAATCAGTTTAGCAAATTTACAACACTGATGTTGACTGTAAGAGAGGAAAATCCCAAGTACCAAACAAGTCCATCCAATGCACAGAGTACAAATTCCTTTTTTCAACAAAAAGTAGAAAAATCAAAAATACTCCCAAATGGGATACTTGATGGCACTAAGAGTTAACATATTTCATAGTTGTCAAAGTGGACTGAGAATCCTCCAGACTGTACAATAATGGAGAGATTTCACAGCTAAGTTTGACGTGTTCTTCCAATCTTCATTCTCAGGATAACGATGTCAGACATACTCATTCTATGTCCTCATTTACAGGTTCATCTTCATAATCTCTGTCGTGATCAAAATCTGGACTGTGGTTGGCTGTTGTCACTAAGGATAGTGGGCCTTCATTTTCATCTGGGTCTAATGGTTCTTCTTTGACATGCACAGGGTGCCTGGGAAAACAAAACAACAGGCAATCAGCAAACTGCTCATTAAAAAACGGTTTGGACAGCGTGGGTGGTTTGGGGAGAAAGGCGAGGTGGTTTGGGGGGTTCAGGCCTGGAGGGCCAGGCCTAAAGCTCCAGGTCACCAAGGAGAGGACCCTCAATGCCTGTGCTGGCCACGAAGCCAAGCCAAGCACTATCTGCTAACAGGAGTAAACAGCCTCCAGTTGCCCCACAGGAGGTTTAGGTTGGATATTAGGAAAAATCTTTTCACTGGAAGAATGATCAAACACTGGAATAGGCTGCCCAGGGCAGTGATGCAGTCACTGCCCCCAGAAGTGTTCAGAAAATGTGGATGTGGCACTTAAAACATGGTTTAGTGGTGGGCTTGGCAGTGCTGGACTCGACAATCCTAAAGGGCTTTTCCCAGCTTAATGATTCCAAGATTCCATGAAGGCTATGCCAGGCAGGCAGCACTCAGCTTCCCCGGGAAAACACTCTGGGAGGAGCACCTCGATAGGGTTTCCGTCTTGGGATTGAGAGAAAACGCTCTCAGCTGACACATTAAGTTAAAATGATCTTTGGATAAATAAGCGGGATCTGCATGGGAACGGCTCGGCAGCGGCCGGGCACGGCTCGGCGCGGCGCGGGCTGGGCTAATCATCCTCGCTGTGTGTGCAGCGCCGCTCGTTAACATGCAGAACCTGTGAGACAACTCTCCAGAGGACGACCCCAAGTGAGGTTCTATCATTAATCAACTTCAAGCAAACACAGCAAAGAGACACCATGATACATGCTTTAAACTCCAAATTAATGCATATTTTTACAAACTGTCAATAAGGGAAGAAAAGCCCTGCCAGGAAACACAAACAGAGAGGAAAAGGCTCGCTCAACACAACAATATGATAAGAAAGCACAGTCCTAACGAGAATAATAACACTGTCAGCTGTAAACAAGGCAGAACATGATCCCCAGCTCATGGTGGGCACAAGGATGTACTAAAGAGATGAGATCTGCCAAATTTCTCATTACAGCAAAGCACATGAATAACCCGCAGGGGAATGGGGCTTGGTCATTCAAAACGGGTATGATAACAATTGAAAAATGTTGTTCGTAAATCATATTTACAACAAATCCTATACAAATACAAATTACCCTTTTTTACCTCTCTCTTTTTTTTTTTTTGTTCGGCAGCTTTTGAAATGTAAAGTAGCCATGTGAGTCAATAGTGTCTTGTTGGTGGGACTTTATAGGAAAGTAGGATTTTATTGACATTACCAAGTATTAATAATGCGACACAGCGATGGAGACCCTGTTTGCTTCCTAAATAATTGATGTTGTAGGCAATCCCTTAAAATAAAGTGTTAATGAGTTCAAGTCCCACTCTGTCTCTCATTGAGTTGATATCCACCTCCAAGACTCTTGTTTTTTTCTCTACGCAGGCTGATTTAACCCTTTCACATATGCTACATGAACACAGAACCCAAAGCACAAGCCTCCACTGTAAGAACTTTTTCTCTGCTTGCACAGCTTTGCTTTAAAATGAATGTTTTAAAATAGTTGCATTGCATTTTATGTTTTGTCTGGAAAGGAATGACACTATTTGTACTACACTGCATGGACAGACAGCAAGGATAAATCACTGAGCAGGGAAAACGTATTCAGCATCCACAGACAGACCAAAGCCAGCCTTGCCTACTTCAAGAGAGCCAGTTGTACCCTTGTACCCTATTTATTTATTTAGGCTTGAGCCCGGATCAGTTTAGGAAGCATCTAACTTGCTGACTACAGGCAATTCTAATGTGAGCTGCGGATGCCTTTCAAGTCCCTGCATGTTTCAACTTCTCAAGTTGTGAAGTGCTGGATCAATACTTAAGTATTAACTGCACCTTCCAACTCGTCTAAAGGAACTGTGGGGAGAAGTGATGCAGTATCCATGTACACACACCTTTTTCCTTCAAATTCACTAATACATATCCTATCAATACATCTCTGGGAGCAAAGAGGTTCCTCTGCATGTCATATAATTTTTGAAAAAAATACACCCTGACAGCAGAGCTCATACAGTCTTAACCCAACTAGTGAAAAAGGAGAGATAAAGAAAAGACTGGAAGGAGGCAATTCACAATTCAAGGATCAGAGGTTAAGAACTGGCATAACCATATAAAAAGTCTGGCAAGAAGATTGTCATGTTGGAGGTGTGCACGTGCCATCTGTCCCAGCAGCTCATGGTCCCAGTGATGTTAAACCATGATGAATACCTGCGACTAGAAAAACTTACATTATGAATAGGCTGTGGGGCCCCTCACTTGGGAGAAAACATGAAATGAAAAACAGAAGAAAAAGGGGGAAAGAGCAGCTGCACTGAGAGCCCGATAAAGCCTGTGCTACTCAGCCTTTACGGCAGTGATCTTTTTTGCTGCTGTTTTAATGTCAAAGTCTTGCTTTTTTGCTTTCTGGTTTTGATGCTGCTGCTGGGCTTGGGTTTTTTTTTTTTTTTCTAAGTATTATTTTTGAAAACACAGAAGGGAAATTTTCAAAGGGGAGAGGAGAGCACATGTCACGTGCAGCAGGGAGGCCTTGGTACATGGACTGGAGTTTCTCCAAAGGCTGCCCAGTGTCCCAATGCATCCCCACCACCTCAGGTGCCAGCAGGTTAGACAGGTGCTCACCACCACTCAAAGTGCTGCAAAAGCTCATTTAAAGGTCTCCAAACCTTTACAAAGCAAACTCTGCCCCTCTTCTGGTTTTATTATGAAACCAGGTGAAACCACATGGTTTTAACTGAGGTTCTCTTTGAGTTTTGGTGTGATTCCCAGAGGTCAAAAAACAGAACTTGAGGTGTGAGAAGCAACAGAAGTTATGAAAAGCTCTGCTCGACCCTGGGTGAGACAAAGCCGGAGAGGGCCACAAAGCCACGGGAAGCAGAGTCACATCAGCCTCCCCCAGCGCCTCACGTGTTGCACAAACATCAGACAGAGAGCTTGGCAAAACCTCCAGCCCCTAAATGAGGAGGTTATCTGGGTAACACAACCCCCAAGGAGAGTGCTGCAAGGAAAACAACACCAAACAATATCAACTCCTTGTGTATTCTGTCAGCTGTAACCACAAAATGGCATGTGAGGAGGAAACCTTCCCAAATCCATGATTTTTCTCAAACATTTCTGAGCAACTGAAATAAATCAGCTTAAATAATCTCAAAGGCAAAGGGAGACTTTCATATCCTCTCAAGTCAGTCTGATTCTCTATTTACCACCTCCCCAAATCCTCAAATTGGGGAAGGAAAACTTCCTTTAGAGACTGAAGAATTCAGCCTGCTGAATTACAGAAAAGGTAAATGCTGGGTTAAGCAAAAAGAAAAAAAAAAAAAGAGGGGGAGGAAAGAAGGAAAGCAAAGAAAGGGTGTCCCATTTCTGTTTTTATAGCAGCAGAAATTCAGCACATTCCTTTTAAGTAGATGCCTGGGACTCCAGAAGGGGTTAACAATAAATAACCTTGCTGAACACAGATTCCCCTTCTTTTCACATCTGAGTAATTCTTTTGTTTGTCCACTCTGGGAACAGAGGAGTTTTTAATAAAGCTGACTGTTGTTTAAAGCCACTGAGTTCTGGTGGTGCACACAGCATGGAGTAGTTTGCTTTGTGGCTACCTTTGGAGCATATCAGGATGAAAGTGTTATGTCCCCAAGCTGTAATTATGCGACTACTTTCTAGTGTTTCAAAAGAAGGGAGAGAGAAGGGAAAAAAAACCCACCCTAGCCGTGGTTCAATGTGTCATAAAAAGGAAACGAATGAGCGGTAATAAGACTTCAGCTAAAGTGTTAGACTTCTTAGCTGTCATGTTAACAAGGTCCTTTAAACCTTACAATAAAGTTTAAAGCTTGATTTCTTCTCATATACTGAAATTGTTTAAAAAATAATTTGCATTATGACAAGGAAATCTGTTCTGAGAAAAAAAAAGAACATGTTGTTAACAAAGCTGGAGCATGGAAAATAAAAGGTTTCACAGTGTCTGGAAACTCGCTGTTGACTCATGATTTTATTTAGTAAACAGGGAAAACCCCGCGACATTTGAATGGTGTTCTGGCTTTAGATCCCTTCCAACTACTTAGAAACACCATTATCATGGGGAAGCTCCGAGGCTGGTATTGGAACATCACCCGGCCACATTTTACTTAAGCAAAAAGAAATGTTCAGCAGAGAACACATATATTATCAATTCTGAGAAAATGAAAACACTCAGGAAACAATCATTTCCATATTACAACAGAAAATTGGATTTTCTGGTGAATAATGAAAATGAGGCATCACTCCCCCCGACCTCCTCTCTCTCCACTATTTGTTCTGTGCCCCTCACCTTGGTATCAATGTGCTAAGAGATGATTATTAAGTGCAACAAAGGCCACAGCTATGCACAGTTCTGGAAGATGTCCTAGCCTGTTTCAACTCGGTTATTTTTCCCTCCTCTCAGTCTCTTCAAAGACAAGGAAACCTTAGGTGAAATGAGAAGTGCATGAACCGCACTAGCCTTGAACTTGCAAAAAAATAATTACTTGGATTAACGCAACATCATAAACGTTCATCCTTGACTGTTAGGCCAGGAGAAACCCTTGGGAGAAGTCTTGTTTCTGGAGAAAAGCCATGTCCCTCCACTCCTCCTTCATGCCGGCCCTGCGTGGTCACGGGCAGAGGATAACGAATTGTGACTAAAACTGCCTGGAGATGAATCCGTCTGTGAGAGACGGAAAGTGTGTCATGCAACGTTACTTTGGGAGAGATAATTAATACTGCACAAACAATCACTGGAAAAGCTAAACACATTATTTGAATGTTTTGAAGTAAATGGTAAAAGACAATGTTTAAATTAATTATTAATTAAAAATGAATGTTGCCATCTTTAAAGATTTTTTTTCAAAGCACTTTGTGCACTGATTTAAAATGCTGCAATATCAAAGTATCCAGAGCCTCAGATTCCTTCGTGCCCCCTCCCCTCTGACAACGCATTATGCAGGTGGGAAACTTTTTTGCCATTAAATGCTAATTAGTTTCACAACTAATTACTACCGTGGTATTAGGTTAATGTTTTTTCTACTTTTTGATTTAGACTTACTTTTGTAAATCCCTTATTCAAATTACTTTGAAGTAAAAGACTACAAATTAGTTCTCTTTTTAAATGTGTAATGTGAGCCCTGGCAAGCCAGCCAGTAATTTTACAGGCAGTTTTAAGGAGCAGGGGGGAAGACGGGCAGCACGGTCACTCACAGGTACCCAACTGCTCCGCCGAGCTTTTGGGAACGACAGCACTTGTAAACTCCGGCTTCCTCACCAGCCGCCAATTACCCGGTGTGTGATGTGAGGGGAGGGGGGAGTTTACAGCTTTGCAAACTCACTCCGTCACCCCATAAATACCGCACACGCCCATCGGGGCATCACACCCTTCCTGCCTTACCCTTTCCTGCGCCCGCCCGCTGCCCCGGTGCCGCTCACGTTGAGCAGGGCCGGCGAGCCCCCGTCACTTCATGTGGTTATAGACGCGCTCATTACACCGCCGTCTGTTGCTATAATGCCCCTATTAATTCTCCTTTTGATATTTTAAGAGCAATCTATAAATCACACAGACCTTCACGTTAATGCTTAGCAAGACCGTTTTGTGTTGAGTGGTTATTTTTGGACCTGCCAAACAAGCCCATTTCCCCGCTCTGCCCCACGGGCTGTGTTCATCACCTAGACCGAAGGGAAGAGAAATCACATTTTTTCTCCAAGAAACGTAGTTGCCTAAGAGGTTTTGCAAGGCTTAAAGAAGAGAACTGCGAACAAGTGAACAATCTGATAGCCCTGTCTGCTTCCTGGACTCGATTGAACTGATCAGTTTTACACAGAAACTGGTAAATGGCACTTTTATGCTCTAACCACCCTACAAATGTCCGCAGATGGAAGTAGATGTCTGCTCTTGCTGCTCCATCCATGAAGCTCAGGAAGGAACAGGAGTCTCCAGAGCCACCCTTGAGCAGATGGTAGGACAAGACCCAGAGCCAGCACGCTCTGCCATACTTACATCGCTTGCATAGGGGAACGTCCTGGACTGCTGTCACTCCCGTTACTGTTCGTATGCTCCATTGCACCATTGAGCTCTTCCCTCATCGCACTGGCTAAATTGCCCAGAGTGGGATTTCCCATGGAAGCAGTAGTGTATAGAGGTATACTGTTCTCAGCCATTGAAGCCTGCCAAGGACACAAACACATCCATGAAGAGCTATGATTAATGTTTTTATACATTGCACAACACACTCACTTGTTCCAAAACATTCTCCACATTTACATTATTTGTAGTTACAGGTTCTTTTAAATATTGTACTTTCTGATAGGTATTACCCTGGTTCCATCAAGGGAAATTTAACATCATTTAGATCTGGGTTTAAGGATTCATAGCTGCACTGGCTTCTAAGAAGATGGAGCTTTCCACTCCCTATTTGGAATTACACCCCCTGGAAAAAAGAAAATGTCCTTTCCCTATTTTCGCTTCATGAAATTATGTTTGGGGCTTTGGGGTATTTTTTGTGGCTTAGGTTTGGGCTTTGTTTTTAATGAAATAGGGAAAAAAATCGGAAATGGCTCAGCTGATAACTCCTTCCCACTGGAGCAAGCGGGCACCAAGCAGGAGCTCAGCATCACTGAGTTTGATTTTCCTTGGGACACGTGTGAGGCTGCCACCAGAGCTAACTGGATCAGAGTTGCACCAATCTGCCTGAGAGCTGAACCACTCCAGTGGAATTTTTTAAACCTCACCAACTCAATTCTTACCTTAGCTATTACAGATCTGACTGGGTTTTTTTTATTTTTCCCTTGTTCTAAGGAAACACCGTAGAGAGGCACACTGGAGTTAACTTTTTAAATGGAAATCTTTGTAGGAAGAGAATGAACTGTTAAATATTTTCCTTCTGATTCCCACCGTTCTGCCTGCTAATATTTACTGTGTGTCAGCATTAGCTCATGTTGACAGCACAGTCCCGGCCCGGCGCAGCAGCGGTGGGAACACAGAAACCCCGAGCCCCAGAGGAGCCCAGTGTTTGGTGGGGATGAGAGGCACTGCAACAGGAGGCACTGGGATGGGAGGCACAGCTTTCCAAGGCTGCAGCGCCCAGGGACTGGAAGGCTATTTAACCATTTCACCCATCCCAGCCGGATCCGGCTGACATCATCTGCAGCTCTCCGAGCCGCGTCAGCGCCGGGCAGCCACAGACGCTGGCTCGGCAGCGCTCGACCTGCTCCGGGGAGAGGTCAGCTGGCTGCAGTGGCCAAGCTCAAAAATCCATCAGGCTGGGTCTGCATGATGCAAACCCTGCCCGTGGGAGGGGAATCCATGCAAACGTACTCCCCACCAAACGCACTCGCCTGCTCCCAATTCATGGGACAGAACTCCTTGCTTGTTGCCAGGCCGGCCGTTCTTCCCAGGCAAGCACAGCCAGAGACAGGGTGGGGGGAGATGGGATGGGAAGGGAGGGCAGGACCAACCCTCACTGCAGCATCTCCAGGAGCACGGCCCCCTTTTATTCTTCCTTACGCTGACCTCTCCATGTGCAGCCCTATGTGTCACACGTGATTACAAAAGCTATTCTAACGGGGAGGATTATTTTTATCTTCTTGATTCAACAACCGGCAAACTCATTGTGATTAAGGGATGCAAAGAATGGTTCACATTTCCTGCACTTGGCAAAATAATGACTCAAGTTCTTCACCCACAGTGATAACTTGTAATTGCAGTAAAGCAATTTACTGGGGGAGAGGTGGGACACAAGGAGTATCTGCTAGGAAGATAGTAATATGGGAGGGGGTGTTTTGGGAGCCCCCGCTGACCCACTGGGGAAAGAGAGAAGAGGTGAGAGCTGAAGTCCCCGTACCTTCCACAGACAGAGGGGGGAGAGAGCTGCTTCTTCTCCCTGGCCACGAGGGAAAACAGATAGAGGAGACGTCAGAGGGGTCTGGGTGAAGGAGAGGGGCAGCTCTGCCACCCCACAGGAAAAGAAAGCACAGCCTGCCAAGCCGGCGGCACAGAGCCCACCGTGCGGCCCCGAGGTGCTCATGGGGATGTGCAAGGAGGAGGCCTTCCCAGAGCCTACAAAAGCTGGGGGGAACATTGCTCATTAATTATTAATTAGACTGAAAGAAGGCCCTGGCAGGTAAGGCAGCCTTGCGTCCTAGAGCAATTTGCTGCCCAACTGAGGTCCGAACTTCCCGCACGGCAGTGGCCACCCCACATTATTTGCCCAGACCCTCTACAGCCCAGAGAACCCACTGGGATTTTGCCTCCAAAATCCAATGGCAGGGAGAGAAGTGCAGAACCTGCTGGTGTATTTTCACCCTAAAAGAGGACCTGCCTCAGTGCAATGGTTATTATTCACCCCCATTTATTAAGAGCACCCACAGCGGTATCAAAACTGTCCCAGGTCCTCTCTCCCATCAGCACAGCTGATGCTATGGGGGGGCACGAGGACGTGGCTCTCTCAGGAAAAGTGGGGAGTGGAAACAGTTTGGAGGTTATCACGAAAGACAAGAATGGATGGAGATGACGACAACGACACGTGTTTCAGAAATAAAACACGAACAGTTCCATATGATAAGCATATTAATTGAAATTAGTCACATAGTTAACAATGTGAAGAAATGCAGGATCATTTCATTTTTGCCTTTCAGCCTCATGAATGTAAAATGTGCTTGTAATCTTAATACTGTTCAGGAGACAAAGCAGTCTTTAAAAATCGCACTTCACAAGACTCAAGGGAAAATAAGTTACTAATGAATGGTATTTACAGTTCCTTCATTTAAACATGCTTTCCTGTGCTTTTCAGGAGTTATTGCATAAACTCAAAAAATTAGAAGAAAGGCAAAACATCATTTTCCTCCTAATAATCCTAATTTCTTAGTACTAAAAAGAGAAGTCTGCTAAACCTTCCATAAAACATGACTGCCCAAACAAATACCCATGGCCATCAGTGAACTTCTTGAGAAGTGACCCCCAAGAACCACCTGGGGTACAGCCACAAACAGTGCTGCCTCCTAGATTAATTCACAATATATAAACCAGGTTTGAACCCACACACAAACACACAGACCCCACTGCAAATCCAGGGCATGGTAATGCATTTCTATCTTTGGTTTATACAGCAAATACTGTCTTTACCTGGGGTTTTTGAGATCGACTCAGGAATTTGTTGAAAGGGGAAAAAAGGCACAGGAGAAAGGGCTGGAGACATGGACATTTTTAGGCTGCAAGTTATTAATTCTGCACCCATACTTTGTGTATTTCTGCATTGTGAAAAAACTGATTTTTTGTCTTACGATTGCAGTTTAAACCACAAAAATTATCTTTTATTTTCTATAGGAATTGCGCCGTTTATTTTTTACCAACAATAGGAAGATATGCAAAAATAGCCCTTAAAAGAAAAGGGGGAAAAATGATCTGCTTTCTCTTTAAAGCCATGAACAATAGAAGGTCACGTGCCACAGTATCCTATCATTCAGCACATTAATAGCTGTGCTAGAGTAATTACACTTGTGGTATTTTTGCCTCAAGTGAAATTCTGAAATAAGAGGATGGAAATTATGATACTGCTGATAAATATTAATAAGTGAACTTTTAATTTTTTTGCCACAATATTCAAAATGCTAAGCATCTAGCTAATGCTGAAGCAGCCTGATATGTGTTTGCCTCCAGGGACTATGATGCTTTATGCACTTAAGAAAAAAGTTTAACGGAATTAAAATTTAATATCTAATTAGAGCAAGGCTAATATATTTTGAAATGAGTGGGGAAGACACACGCCTCTGTTGCATATTTGCTACAGTCATTAATCTTACCTGTAAAGCAGCATTGAGAGGTGTGCAGTAGGTGTGGCTGGTCTGTATGTTTTTAATAAGAGAAGGGTTACTGCATAAGAAAAACATAAAAAGGAGAGTTAAATGCAACCAACTTCTGTGCGAGCGTTTCAAGCACGTAATGCTTCCTCCCCCACCAGAAAACTAGAGCTGAGACTGTTTTTCCACACGAGTTCTCTTTACGTTTTTTTTCTTCCCTCTCCCTCTTTTTTTTTTTTCCTTAAATTTAAAGAAAATATCTGAGTTTTCGGCTACGGTTATCATATTTGCCTTTACTAAATAAGGAACATCATTATCTCTCGACGTTACCTCGCCATGTGTTCTACTACCCTGCGTTAGTGGCACATCTTGGCATCTCTGCTCATTTTATCTGTGTTCAGGAGAAATTCTCCAATTTTCGTCGTGTCTGGGAGCCCGTTACCATGTAAAAGTCCATCGTGAGGAGGCAATGATCAAAACCACCACGGGACATTTTAAACTCTGCTTCGTCCAAATGACTCTCCAAGTTGCTGGCAGCGGAGCCTCTCCCAGTGAAGGGGGGACCACGATGAGAGAGGATTTATTTTTGATCCATGTTATCTGCCATGCCAACGGCCACAGTGAGGGGCTGCCCACACCACCACCCCAAGCAGCCCATGGGCATGGAGGCACAAGGGCAGGAGGCCCAGAAACCACCATAGTGCCCCAAAGATCCTTTTTAATAAAAAATATTCTGGTGCACTCTTTTGGACCCTTATTTTTGTCACCTTTATGTAAGGGGCCAAATTTGAGGATAAGGAATGTGGAGCATATGTGCTCTCTCTTTAGGAAGCATCCCAGTATCACTGGTTCAACCAGAGGAGAGAAAAAAAATTTCAAAAATCATTAAATAGGAAGTAGGTAAAAAAATGCCAATGCAAAATATCTCCCAAAAGTTTTATCATTCACTGGGTATGTTTTTAGTTTAATTTTATTCACGTGGGAATAAATTATGGTGAGCAGAGTCTTAACTGAGCCCCTTGCACAAGGACCTGCAAGGATCAGTTGTCCAGGAGAGATGGCCTTCGAGTAAAGGTCAAAGAAAATCACTTTGGGAAGCCCAGGAATATTGGTGCATGATTGTTGTAGGCACACAATGGCCTGCTGATAATCTTTACAGCTGGTCTCACTGCATTTTCAAGCTCTTTAAATTCAGCATTTCTGTCTTGTGAGTACCTTACTTTTTTCTGATTAGGAGTTGCAAAACAAAGCATACAATTGAAAGCAAAGGAAAATATCAGAATTAAAACTTATCTGAAGCCTTTCCTGGCATATATCTGTCTTCCTGACACGTCTACAGCAGCATATCTGTGCTAGCGTGGATAATTATCTTAGTCTACATTGCTCTATAAATAAATGCTTTAACAAACATGTCAGAGTAGAGTTATTACTACAGGCATTTGGATTATCAGAGTAGGACACACAAAATACACATAACAACCAAAAATTTAGTTTCTTTAGCAGCAAAGGTGATGTCACTATTTTGTGAAATGCAAGTCTACATGAGATGGGTAAATCATGCAAAGCAAAGCAACAGCAGAAAAAAAAAATTAAAGCAAGTAAAAGCTCTTACTGTGCAACAAGCTCGCCAAAGTTTTCATCAGGGCAGTATTTTCGAGGACGGCCTCGTTGAATATGACGGCCACGTTTAAACTCTTCATCATCAACAGTCCAAAAGGACCCAAACTCATCCTCTACTCTGATAAAGCACTTATGCAGTGAGAGGTTGGTGCGAATGGCACCCTGGGACAAGAGCAGCAGCAAAGGAGATGAAGTGGAAACAAAGGGACACGGGATCGGGGACAGAACAGACATCAAATACAGGGAAAAGGAAAAAGAAAATAAAATGCAATAAGCATAAGCAAATGGTTTGTGAGGGTTAATATGCATTGCCACCTAAAAGCTACTAGCATGTGATGCAACAAACACCAAGCAAGCAGGGTCAGGGTACTGGTGGGCATACAAACAGTAGTGATGAGATGTTTGTCTTGGTTTCCCTTAACTGAGACAATGCGAAACCACCTGTGGTTGGTCTAACACCAGCTAGCAGCCAAAAGCCTCTACGTTAAACTGTAAGCATGATCCGAGCTAGGCTAAGAAGTTCAAACATGGTGGACATACCCACTGATCTTTTGTGGCCTTCGTTTTTGGAACTCTAGTTCATCCACTGTCCATACTGCCCCTTTAACGTTTTCTACTCGCACAAAACACTTGTGAAGACTAAGATTATGACGCACTGCATTCTGCAGCAAGTATAAAAGAGAAAACATTCAAAAACCTTCTATGAGAAAATGCTCATCATTGTCCAAGAACAGCAGCAGCACAGTCAGCTTGACAGTTCTCATTTTGCAATGTTAAGCCCCTTCCCCTCCCCGCACCCGCTCGCTTTCCCCGGCTCTTTACATCTTATTTTGCAAAGACAAAATAAATACGAAAGCTTAAACCCAAGATTAAAAATTCACGTTATTCTTATCAATTATCCCCAGTGTGACTGAGAACAGCCACTATTTTAAGCATGCATGTTGTAGAATACAGCACATTTCATACAGAATACAAGAGGAACATCGCTTAGACTTTTTCAAAACAAATATATACGCTCTGCAAAGAGAAATATCTCCCCTCCTGGAAAAGAAAGCAGTTAGAAAACAGAAAAGATTTCATGTAAGTACAGATGACTGGATTTAGCAGCGAGGCACTGGAGCTGGTGTTGCTGTGGTTTCCCATAGCTGGGCTAATGTGATTCAGGTGCTGGACCTCCCTCCACACCCACAGTTGGTGCCAGGGGCTCGGCAGCACCCCACCGGCCGGCCGGCACCGACTCCTGCCTCCACGGCTTGCTCTTATATGGAAGTTGGCTCCTATTTCTGGCAGAGCACTGTAGTGCCTGATCCGAGCCTGTGCCAAGTGAAAACATGAGGAGGGCTCTCTGAAACCAAGTGATAATATCCCCACAGCTCATCACCCGGAGGGACCTGTGCTCATGGCATCCGATGCCCGGATGTCCACGGGAAGGATGAGCACGGCCAACCCCTCCAAGGTGCTGAGACACAATGAGACACCTCACTAAGGCATGGCAAGCTGTTGGTTTTTCTGTCCCTGCTCCCCCTGACACGGTGCTGAGAGCCTTGTTATTCCTCAAATGGAGTGCTACGCTTCTTCCCCATGTCAGGAGTTTCCTGAGCAGACACCCTGAAACAACAGCTGGACACAGTGATATTAAAGGTTTTCTCCAATCTAAATGACTCTATCATTCTACAAAGCCATTGTTCATGGAATTTGTACATGGAGCTTGTTCCCAGCACTGCTGAAAGGGGCTTGGGAAACGGGGAAAACAGAAGAAGCCATTTGCTGAAAATCTGCAGGCGAACAAACTCCATCCTCACTGGCACCATTGATTCAGTCAATCTGGTTGACTCGTTAGCAGGCACAAAGCCAGCCAAACACATGGCCTGGGTCTAGGCAACCAGGAGACGACAATTTTTTTTTTCCTTCCGACATCATCCTCTTCCTTTTTTTTCATGAATATGGGGTCTGGATGGTGAAAGGGAGCTCTAATCGTGAATGTCTAAATCACTGTGCAAACAAAGGGTAGCACAGAGCATTTGTCATGTAAATTAGGAGGCGGTGGTGTGTGTGTGCTGGGACGGGAAGGCAAGAGTCTTCTGCTCCTTCTCCAATTCCCTGCCATGCCTAGTGCAGTCCCCACAGTACCGCCCCAGCAGGAGTGGAAGATTTGGGGTTTCAACTGCCTTTGCTCAGCAGATGCTTAAGTGCAGACACATCTCCTCTGGCTGTAGGTGCCTAATCCAAGCACTTCAGCTTTTCCACACTGATCTGCTTCCCAACTGGTGAAACAATAAACCTCGAATATGCTTTTCGTCTCAGCAAGGCTGAAATCTAGCAGAAAGTCAACCTGTCCATCAGGCCTGCTTCCTTCTGCCTTTATTTTCTTCTTTCTGCTCCTATTTTTTAATGGGGTTTTTTTTTTCCCCTCCCACCTCTTCCAGATTTCAGTACTGTTGACATTTTTGGCAAAATCCCTGATTTTGAGGTGGAGGAAAAACATGTAAACGCCCCACACCTTACGAGCTGGAATCAGCCAGCTCAGCAACTGCTGGTGGGTGCTGCTCTAGTGCAACCCGACACAGGGCTGCTGGCCCACATCTGGGTAACTCAGGCAGTTTCCTGTGAAAATGGGAACACTGTCAAGTCTGGAGCAAAATGTAAGAATAATAACGCTATTTCCCCCAGTGAAAGCTGATCTTGTGGTTCACAGAGCAGTTGATCAAACGCACACGGCAAAGCTCAGCGAAGGGACTCCTCAGAGTTTGTAAATAGTCTCTAAAGACAGGGTTGAGCAGGAATATTTGTGTTTTTCTTTAAATAAATTTAATGTTGGAGAAATACTTTACAGACTGTTCTTGTTCTCTCAAAGTCCATGTGCTTTGGTTAAGGCTGCAGGATTGGGCTCTTGCTGGATACGCTGAGACAGACAAGCTGAGTATTTACAAGACAGCCATGAAGTGTTGCCCTCATCTTCTGTTTTCCAAGTGATCACTTATTTAAGGAGTTCATGCCAGAAAAAAATTGTTGTGTTTCCCCTGCCTCTGGATACTTGCTATCTAACAGTTTTATTTGAACAATACCCCAACATGTCAGAGCCACACCTGCAGCCTGTGCCTCATGGCTGTGACTCAGTGCCAGCAAATTACTCCAAAAAATAAAAGCAAACAGACATTGCCTCTGACCTGTCAGAACCAGTTCACAGTGCTCCCCCAGCAATCAGCTTAACAGAAAAATTAGGACCTATTATTGCAAGATTATATATTTACCTTGTTAAAAATATTTGTATGCAAGCCACTTTTGCAGAAAAATTACCCTGAACATGCTTGAATGTAGTAAATGAAAGGGTTTGTTATTTTAATAACTGCTCTGGCTCTGCCGTGCTGCATTTTGGGAAAGAGGTTCATTTTTTAAAGGTCTTTATTCTTGCACTCTTCTGTGTTTTTGAAATAAGGCTCAGGGAAGCTTGTCCACACCAAACCCTGACCCTAAACTTGGGGAACAGTGACCCAAACGCCCCTTAAGCATTAGCTGAAGGTGAGCACAAATCAGCACATATATATTCAAATTATTCTGATTCTGCAATTAGCCCCTTGTGCTCGTTCTGCGCCCCGTGGGCTTCCCATCATGCCAATCCAGAGCTGCATTTTCATCCCTGCTGTTCCTGGGGGCTGGCAGAAATCTGAGCAGTCTCCGGCATGAAAACCTGCACTACTCCAACCAATTGTCTGTTTTGCTGGTGCTCGTGGATCTGGGGATGAAGTTCTTCTTTCCTGTCACATGAAGCATGACCTCGACACCTGCAGACGGTCAAGGTGTCCAAGGAGGCGTCTCGAAATGGTACATGCCTCCTTGGGACACACAGTGCCCTTCTACAAGCCTGAGAATCTGCAGCTCAGCCTGTCTGCCCCTCTTCTGTATCTGCACTGGCTTCTGGGACTGGATTTTATGGGATGCCAAAAACTAATTCCCAAAACTAGCCTCACAGGAGATACAGCCAGGACTGCCTGCTGCCTTCTTCCACTCCTCCCTCCACTTCCCTTTGCTGCTGGAACTAAATAGGATTTTTACTTTAGCACCCACACCTGCAGCTGCTGAAAAGTCCTACTGGAATCACTCCAGCAGCAAAAGACAGGCAGGTCTAAAAGGATCTTAAATCAGGGAAAGTTAATTTCCTTTCTGGATAGTAAGGAAGCTGCAAAGTTAAACACTGCTCATGTTTTCCAACTGCAGGGAAGAATCAAAGCAGCAATCACAGAAACTTTTCCTGAACTTAAGAGCTTCTAGACCAGGGTTGAAAATGTACAATTGTGCTGGGATCTGAATGAAACGAAAACCATGCCACTAAAAACCAAGCTAACTTCCAAGGACCATTTTTAGCTCCATCCGCTGAAGGAATTAATCCTAAATGCAGGCTGGAACAGGAAAAACAGAAAGAGCTGATGGAACAGCATGTATGGGACCTATTCATACAACCTGGTCATTTGAAGTTGTTTGAGAACAACAGAGCTGTCTGGATGAAGAGAGGCTCCAAGCACCAGGGTACAGTTTTTACAGCAACACAACATCCTGTTATTTGGTTAATTCATTTGTGATTGCACTGGATTCAGACCTCCCAAAATACAGAATAAAATTAATTCCCCAAACCTCTTATCTAACAATATCTGTGACAGTTATCAAAGGAAATTGAAGTGCAAAAGCCCAAGTTTATTTCTGTTAAAGACATTTCTTATTGAGGAGCTTGTTTCTTGCATATTGAATTCAATAAGCTTCTGCTGTGTGATTAAGAAAAACAGAGAGGAAGTTTATAACAGCTGTTTATGTAGTTAAGAGTAAATCGACTGAAGAAAGAAATCCACTGATCTATAGATCCTAGGGAAAAATGGTTGTTGTGATTACAACCTGCATAGCTGAAAAGACAAACAGTGTATATCTTCTACTGACACAAGAACTTTACCTCTTTTTTTCAATTTTCTAATACGTTCCGGCTGAAGAGCCTGAGTTTCCCTGCTCATAGCAACCACAGAGAGGAACTCATGGCATAATCACAGAACATAAAAGCCAATAATGGGGATTCAATTAGTGGTTTTCAAAGGCAGAAGAATTTTTTCTGCCAAATATCAAATTGTTCCTGCAGATAAGGCACCCGGCGCATGTCAAAACTGCCGATCTAAATTTTCACGTCCCCATGCCGGGACAATTTATGTCATCAGCAAGGTCTGTGCTGTACATGGCAGAGAGCAAAGACAAGAGGTGGGCTCAGCCTTACCTTCCACGTCGCCGCGTTGCGTCGGAAGTAGGCGAACATTCGCGTGAACCAGTTGTAGATTTCGTTTAGTGTTAGCTGTTTTTCGGGAGATTCCAGGATGGCCTTGTGGAGCAAAAGCGATTTCAAGATCAGTTATGAGCACACCAGTACAAAACACGCTCACAGTTTTACTTTGCCAGATACAAAAAAGGAAAGAAAGGAAGAATGAAAAAGAAGAGATTTGGAGCAAAAAATCCAAAGGAGGGTTTTCACAATATGAACTAAGATTAATGGCTGTATTTAACAGTTCAATGGCAAAATTCAAAATGGAATTATCTAATTGTTTTGAGTTTTTATTTCTGTTTCCTTACAGAAATATTAATTTATTAGTCATTCATAAAGCAGAATCAAAGAGAAATGCAAAACATTTCACTAGCTGATTAAAGCTCAGTAATTATTTAGAGCTCAGATTAATTCTAGGGATCAGAGATTACTGTAGCTTGTGATAATTGACTTGCCATCTTTAAACAGGCTCATTTTCACTGTTGTGTGAAATGAATTTCCTAATAATCACATCGTATTGTAATACTTAATCAAAAGCAATTATGTTATATATTGCAGTTCTAAAAACCCTTATAGTAAAGGTTTGAGCATTTGAGCACGCTTACACACCAAAGGTTTGAAAATCTATTTAATCCAGAGTGTGCACATATAGGGAGATATATTTTTTTCCAATCAGACGCGTGTGTTTGGCTCAGCTTACCTGTCTAATTAAAGATGCATACGTGAATGGTGGTCTAACTTCTGCGTTCTTATAAAATTCTTGGTTCTGGGCAATATCTGCTAAATAAGAGCAGTTGTTCTGTTATCATCACAGCCCGACACCGCTGGGCGACCGACTCACGCTGGGGCTGTGCCAGCAGAACCCCTTTACCTGAAGAAATGGGGACGTTGTATTTATCCGAGTACCGCCTCCGGATGGGTCCGACGTTGTGCATGCTCGTGGTAGTGATGACCGACGGTCCCTGCGTGACGGGAGTGATGGGCGCAGTCGGGGTGGTGGGAGTATGAGGTAAACTCTGCGGAGACGCCTCGGACGCGGTCTTGGAAAGCGTGACGCTCGATACCAGATTGAGCTGTGGAGGGAAGCACGAGGGTTTCGTTACAAACAGCATTTCTGCATGATGAAAGGCTGCACAGGAAAGCCTCCCTCAGTTCCGAGCAGACACCACAGTTCCAGCATAAAGTGCTGCTGTAACACCTCCATTAGGAGCCAGCAAAGGGAAATAAATTTAATAAATACACATATACATTTCCAAATAGGTTTAAAAAACAGAAAAACATAGCCTGCTGCCAAAAGAACAAATCATTAATTTTTATCTAACCCTTAAAATATCTTGCACAGTACGTGATCATTTTAATATTTTACTTCAAATTTCATTGTTTCACAGTCTAAACCCCACACCTCTCTGATTTCCATGCTATCATTATGCATGGCTTCTAATCAGTCTTCTTGGATATTTCATTGAAGGCATCAGGCTTAAAATAAAAGGCAAGTCTTTCCTAGGGACGTGCAAGGGAGAAACGCAATCTCTCTCTTCAGCATTTGGGCTCTTTTTTTTCCCCTCTCTGTTCATCCATTTTAAAAGCAAAGCCCAGAGTAGGTTAACACTGGAATAATTTAATTAATCACAGTGCATGAAATACTGTGAGCATTCAGCCCAGCACGAGTGGCACCACTCTGTTTTTCCCTCCTAGGATGGAAGGCATTGGTGTTACCTGCACGAAGCCCGGCCCCACTGGTGTGGCAGCGTGCCACAGCAGGCTGTAAAACACACCTGCCTCCAGGACTGGGGATCAAACCCAGCTACAACCCGACTGTTTTCGATACACAACCCTATTTATATAACCAGCATCCACATTCCTCCCCAACCCTTTCTTTTTGCCCTACAACGTCCTTTGAAAGATGACGCTCTGTCTCAATAGGTCGCTGCTGCTGAAGTATTTTAAACAAACAATCCAATCCCTTAACTACAACATCAGAGAAGACGACCGAAAAAAGGGCTCTTTGACTACTTCCACATTTCTTTCCCTTA
Source organism: Acanthornis magna (assembly GCA_036785705.1). NCBI lineage: Eukaryota > Metazoa > Chordata > Aves > Passeriformes > Acanthizidae > Acanthornis > Acanthornis magna. The sequence goes on along the minus strand of JAWUZG010000049.1, from coordinate 4,463,409 downwards.
GGCAGTTTCACGAATAATATTGGTGAAATCCTGACCCCATTGAAGTCGGTAGCAAAATTCCTACAGAATTTAACAGGGCCAGAATTTTACAACTTTTGTTCGTGATTAAAATTCCTTTTTTGCTAGACATTAAACCTTCTGAGATGAAGGCATGGCACACTGCGCAGCTATGCCCCCAAATATCTCATGTTTATCCATAAGGCACTGTATTAATTTTCCTTGTATGAAAGTAACTAGATAAGAAAACTCCTATTAGCATCCCTCATAGGAGTTAATAGCCACAAATAATGTTTCTTTTTAAAAATAATAGGATTTATCCCAAACAAAGGTAGTGAAAAATAAAGAGCTGTAATATTACAGAGAGGATACCAACACAAAAAGCACATCGCCCACAGAAAGGGCTTAGCTGAGGGAATGTAAATTGTGATTGCTTGTCCTTCCTGACAGTGAGAAGGAGCTGAGGGAAGCCCCAGCCACAAACTCCTGGCACAGCCCAGATGCTGCTCCAAGGGAAGGAGGTGGTGAGTAGCAGACGTGCAAACACCCACCTTTCCCTGCAGGTGCTTACAAATGACTCCTCGCCTTCCGGTGGGGAATATTTAACACTTCGTGGCAAAGCCAGTGACTGTGAACCCAGAGAGGGATGGTAAAGGTGGTGAAATGTAGGTATTGATCCCTGCCCCAGCATGAACCTGCAGTCTGGAGGCTTAAACCCTCCTGGTGCCATGCACTGCCACCACATGCCAACCAGTCTGCTCCTTGACTGGCGTGATTTAAGGACACTGATTAGGGACATATATATAGTAATGTCTCCCTGTTATCCATCTATCCATCTATTACATATGATAAAAGGACCAGTGATGATAATAATAGTGCAACTGACAGGTCTCACCATGAAATTAAATCTACTGTATTTTATCTCAGTTTCTAAATGGACATTTTAACAGTCCAATAACTGTGAGGAAATCTGCATCAATTTTAAGTGCCCTTCTCAGCGCAGGCTCGGCAGCCGGGCCCTCCTGTTGGAAAGATCACTGCTCCTGCTTCATCATTACGGCTCCCAACTACTCCATTTCAAAAGAGTCCCCTTCCTTTTTCAGCATGTAAAAACTTAACATTTAATCTGTTTCTACTAGGGAACCTTGAGAAAGGATCCACAAAGGTCAGCATTCCCTGCTTAAAGAATCTGAATCGAGCTAAATTTCTTTAGGCTTTTCTGCATAGGTAGCGACAAGGAATAAACACAGAAGAGGACGAGCAAAGGGGGGGGGCTTTAACAGGCTTGACAAATGACACTGTGATTCACACCCACTGCTGGGCTGCCACTAATAAGCTACAGAGGAAGCAGCCAATCTCAGCTAATTACCAGATAAAATTGTATTGTAAGGACTCTAATTAGGAGATGCTTATGGAGGTGATCTAATGATTAAACGCTGCATCCAAGTGACCCCACCATCAATGTGCAGTGGTGCAAGATGTCACCGGAATATTTTGTAGAAACAGTAATTTTATTTCAAGGAGGGGAGGCAGTAATATTTGTAATAATGGCTATGAGGTAAACTAATTAAAAGACAGTTCCTAAAGGAAGACTGTGGCTTTGAGCAGCTGTGGCCGTTCCAAAACAAAGTGCCAAATCTCAACAGAGGAGCTGCAGTCAAGTGGAAAATTTCTGCCTGACCTCTGCTCTCGCTATTAATTTGCAGGAAACCTAATGACACATATACATATTCCCACAAAATTGTTCTAATTGCTAATTTGCCAAAGGAGCCCAGTTTCCAAATTAAACATGACTGCAGTCTGTGAGGAAAGAGAGAACAAAAAGCTGGAACGCAGCGAGTCTGCCGCGTTTCACCTCAACGACCATTTGTGAGCCTGAACCAACAAGTTAATGAAACACGACCTTGTCCATCGCTAGCGAAGTTTTTCCGTTTTCCGTGTTTTATTTGATGACACTCTCCTCTTCCAGCTGGGTTCCCCAAGCCTGAGCCAGGGTGAGGGAGGAGAGGGCTGCGCTCCCTCGGCAGCTTTCGCTGCTGCTTCCTTTGTTGCATCGATAGCGCCAAGGCTGAAAAATCGGTTGTGAATTAGAGCAGAATAACAAATTATGAATGGTGTTGGTTTTGTTGCCATCTTGAATTATTAATCTGAATGGTAAACTATTAAATCTTCATATTGGCGTCAATTAGAAACGTGGAAGCGGCCGTGGATGATTGTGCAGGGCAAAGATCAGGGAGGGACCAAGCTGGGAGGGTTTTTCTTTTCCTGATGGAAACTCTACATGGTTTCTCCCTGTTTGCATTTGCTATTTAAAAACAAGTTACTATGATTAGAAAAATTGTTCATGTTGGTATTTTGTACACAGGCTGTTTCCCACATACTGTAATTTTTGGATGAGTATCACTGCTGGCAGAGGGGAGGGAGCCCAAGTCACGGAGCGAACACTTCAACAAGCAAGTACTCCTGCACTGCAGCCATGCACAACATGGGCACTCCCAGAGTACACCCTTGCACCAAGGAGTTAAATGTTTTTGTAATATTTGTCCTGGGAATGGGGGGAGGGAGGATTTCCTCCAGCCTTTAAAAAAAAACCCCAAACCCAAAAACAAGAAAAAAGAAAAAACAACAGAAAAACCACCAAATCCCACAACAGTTTTAAGTCCTAAAATTCTGCAAATTCAATCACTGAACTTTGTTGATTGCTTTGTTCAGTTCTGTTTTTTGAGAATATTTCCTCATACTGTTTTGACTTGGTCATTCATAACTGCCATAATTGTTTCAGCATTCAATATCCTGCTTAGGACTTTACTGTTAACCTTCGCTTTCAAGAAATAGCCATATCTCCCTATTAAAGGTGAAAACTGAGTCATTTGCTTTTTTTCTTTAGACATAAACAAGGCAGAGAGGTAACCCACTCCTTCACCCTGTAAAATAGATTTCCAGTTAGTGGCTCTCCCACTAGGGCTAGGTCTGATTTCTTTTTGTGTAAATATTTTACATGACAATAGTGACTGCATATAAAATAGCACTGAAACTCTTTTACAAGAAAAGAAAAAAAAATATGTAGATGTTTCTAAGCGTCACAGTGAGGCCATATACAGTGACTCCTCCACAATGGGCGCTGCTGCTCTGGGCCCAGCTAGGGCAGAGGACTTATCTGCACTGAGTTCCTGGACAGAAATACTTTGGGGAAGAAACTCCTTTTCTTGACACTGAGGGTGAGAGAGAGAAAGTGAATACTGGGCCTAAAACTTTGTTCAATGCTGTGTCTTCCTCTCCCTGTTTCAGCCTGGACACATTAGTGTATTGGATGCAGAGCCTGGCAGGCAGCAATCACTTAGCAGGTGTTGTTATTGGCAGGAATACTAAGGAAACTGAAGCTGAGGAGTGAGACTTAATGAAAACCAGTATATAAAAACAGCTTTTGTTGTGCTTGAGAATCTCTCTTTATTGCTGCATATCGTTATTTTTTCAAACTATAAAGTACAGCTACAGCAGCTAAAATGCTCAGTCATTACCTCAACAGTTAAAAGACTCTTTTTTTTTTTATGCTTTGTTATTACAGTTGCTAAAAACAGTATTTCAAAACAATCATAACTGCTATGGTTATGGTAAAAAAAATACATTAAAGAAGGGATATCTAACAGTGCATCTTATTTGAAGTGCCAGAAGGGCCTTTAAAAGTTTTCTGTCTATTTTTAAAAGATGGTTATAGCACCTAGTATGAAGAATTACTTGTTGGTTGATGCTTTTTCCTTCTCCTTCCCTTCCTATGAACTTCGACACAAGTTAATCCTCCCAAAAGAAAGCACATTTCCATTTGAACCTATTATGCTGATGGCTAACACCGATGAAAACAGCATGTCGGGGGGGTATCTTAATAGCAAAACCAGGATGACAGTTCTTGAGAAATCGCTGTTCCGGCTTTTGTGTTGTGGTTTTGTTTTTTTACCTTGAAAAAAAGTTCACCTTACCAAAACACGTCACAGCATTTTCTGTCTCATGGCTTTGTTCTCACTTTACTCAGGCCCTTCAGTCCCACCAAAACAACACGTGTAGCACGAATGGGAACACCGCTGCCTGCTCCAAGTGCTGGGCTCTGACACAGCTCCGTTTTCTTTTAAAGTGCTGCCCTTGTGCATTTTCATTATAAAGCTGGGTGTTTTTAAAGGTGATCCTGAGGACTGCCCCAGTTCCTGGGATGTTTCCCCACCACCCTAGACCCCTCCCTGCCTGCCCAGCAGCCCCTGGGGAGCAGCACCAGACAGTGACAGCACCTCCTTGCTCACACAGCCTGCCAATGATTTGGGCCACTACGCTACCCAGGAATGTGCTTAAATCTCATGGACTTTAGTAGGACTAGAGAGTTTTACTGAGCAGATGTCTTGGTGGGCTGAAATGCAGGGGCCACTCCACCACCCCTCCCAACCTCAAAATTACTGCGAAGAGCTAAAGTCACCCAAAAGTGAGGATGGGATGGATGAACGTGGCTAAATCAGAAGAGCAACCTTTCCCCAAAGCTGGGTGAGTCCTGAATTGATGCACAACCATCAAGAAGCTGGCTGTGGTCCAACTGGCCCAAACTGGTCCAACATCACCCGCTCGGCTACTGTCTGAAGCCCAGAAGGCAAAGATGGCACAACTGGTCAGGGTGGATTACAATTAATGAGCATCATTAACACAGATGCTCATACACCGTATTACCTGCCAGTAACAAAATAGTTTAAAACAAGCATTTAAGATCCTTTAAGCAGAATAAAAACATTTCCTCAGTCATGAAAAGGCTGCAATTTTAAATCCCAACTCATTACTATGTTTGGATTCTCAGCCGCTTTTCCCTTTAAAATCACTGAGTACTGTAATATATTAGTTCTAACACACACCTTGCATTAGTTATGTTGGCAGAAAAAAAATTAATTACTGGATGTAAAGACTACTTTGCAGTGCAATAATGGTCATCAGATCTTTTTACCAAAGTCCTATCCCACTGAGTTAAAAGGACGAGGGTCTAGCAGAGTCTATGCAATGCCTGTGTATTTTTTTCACCAGGAAAGCACAATTTATGCAAAACACTATACTTCTACATTTTATAATTAATTTTCAAATGCTTCACCTATACATATTTTAATAATTTCTGATTTATCAGATGGTATCTATAATAAATTTTTCTATATTTCAATAAATGAAAAGAAGGCAGTTTCAATCCAACAACAGAGTGCCACACAATATAGGCCTGTCAGGCACCAATTTTTACTTCTAACATGTAAGTTAAAGGATAAGGAATTTATAATGCTGCCTGTGAACGAAACCACTTTTCATACACAAATGTGATCTTTTTTTTTCCAAAGGGTAATACAACAGTACATTTACATAAACTAATCCAAACAATCTATGTATTTGACAATGGCAAACCTCACACAGACTGCCTATTGTTGGTTTACATCTTGGAGTTCTTTATGTTGGCTTGTAACACTGCTCTAGCTGTCAAAGGTTTGACTTGGACTCTAAATAAATGGTTATAGAAGTGCTGTGCAGCGATATTGGACTTCTTTGCAAAAGAAAACCTGCTGTGTATGAATTCAAAAGCTATTAATTTTTCAGTCAAAAATATTCATGCCTATTTCTTTTAATAAAGAAACACTGTGCTGAGCAACTGAGAGATAATGTTGACTAGTGGTACAGAATTTTCAATAGAGCAGTTAAAAATAAATTTAGTAGGAGGTCCCCAACAAAGCTATAATTTTCCAGAATGTAAAACATTTTTAATACTAATCAAGACAGCCCTTTTCCCCCTGCGTTCACGTTTTTTTTTCCGCTGCTTTTCCCTGTTTATTAGCTGTTAACACTAATCTTCATGGCGACACCGCCTGGTATCTCCGTAGCCTACACGACCCGCCAAAGCTTCCTGCCCTCGGCGGCCTGGCATCGATCACGAGCTGCCTTGCCAAACACCGCTCGCCTTCTGATGATTTCCTCCCTTTAGTTTGTAATCCTTCCTCCTGAGGGGCACTGCTGTTATGAAAGGCCTCAAGGCAGAGTGCTTTGAGACTCCCAGATTATTCCGCTGTTTTAATTTTTAATCCAGTAAGAGCTATAGAAACCAAACCTCCTCCCCATTCTGTTGGGTCTACACACTTTGCCAACAATGCGCTGAAGCATTTGCATTCAGGCTGGATGCAGGGATGGATGTGAGGAACTAGAAGAATGCCATTTTTATAGACCCTGCCAGTAGTTTCTACTCTAGAGGGCTGGTGTCCACCGGACTAAGCAATTTTAGGCATCTCAACAGCATAAATGGAAGGGTTTATACCTACCACTCAACTCTCTCCAAAAAGGCAAGGAAATTTCCTGTTGACTTTGACATCTGCTCCAGTGCTACTGAATAGCCTGCAATTTTCTATCCAGTAGCCTCCCTATGCACTTCTGCAGCCATTTATTTCCAACTACATGGAAACTGAGAAATCCTTTTCTAGTAAAAATGTGTGCGCAAAGTGTTTAATGATTTTATGTTCTCTATCTCTGTAATGTGTTCTGTTTCAGACATTAATTTTGTCTACCAACTGCATCTTGGCAGGCTACCATATTTGCTGGGTTAATAGTCTGACTCCTTTTTATTTCTATCACCATAAATCACACATATATGGGTGTGTGTTTGCTTTATTTATAGAAAAAAAATCAGTCAAAACAGATAAACCAATACTTTGTCATTATGCTGCATCATTGCATATTGATTAAAATTGCTGGTACTAACTATAGATTGTCAACGCTCAATTAATTTTCACACAATGACTCAAAGCAAAATCAAATAAAGCCAGTGTACCTTTAAATCTTACAAATCTTAAAATCAAGAAGCAAAGCACTCTCTCCATTTTGAATAATCATTGGAAGCTCCAAGGAACATTTTCAGCATTAAAGAGGCCGAGAGAAAACAGCTGAAGAAGGGTCATTTCAGTCAGGAAAGGAGATGGGGGATTTTCCTGGGTTTGGGAGTAACCAGGAGTTTTCTTGGGCTGCAAAGCCACTAGATTCCCCTGTTCCCCCTTTCTTAAAGAGCAACCTGGGGTAGAGAAGGTTTCCCTTCTCAGTTTCAACAGTATAAAACCTGATACTGGGTAACCGTGATTATCATCAGAACGTGCAGTTAGAGTCACTTCTACAGTAAATGTCAGTCAGACCAGGAGAAAGCAAAATAAATATACTAAATATAATTTAATTACAACTCCTTCCTAACACTTCCTAAGATTTCATCCAAGTCAGACTGATGCAAAGTGACTCACATGAGGCCAGAAAAAGGCCCAATGCATCAGCTTTGGAACAAAACTTGACTTTGAAACTCCCAGAAAAGAAGGGGGTGACAAAACGCAGCTGTGCTTCCCATCTCCTCCCCACACCCGATTCTGAACGGGCCAGGCTCCACAGTGTGGGCTCTGGGGGGGAACAGGAAATAGAGGTTTGTTGTGAGGTTTGGTTTTTGCTTTCAGCACAGGTCGGTACTTACGGGCTGGGGGGTGGCTTTTGGTTCAGTTGACTTCACATGCAGGTGTGTCATCATGGCTTGCAGGCGCTCTTTATCTTTCGCAAGCTGGAAGAGGAGAGGAAAAAAAATATCCTCTGTTAGTCGTACAAATAAAACCCAGCCTCTGCTTATTCCTAATTAAACAGCTGGCACCGAGGCATGAGACAGAAGAGTTTTATTGCTGAGTAGTTTGGAAATTGTATATGGGCTATTCGTGAGCAAAGCGAACGCTTGGTGCTGGGTGTCACCATTTCCCAAAGCAAAATGCATTAGCCCTCGAGTGAGAAGAGCTAGACCTGCTGGCACCAGGAGCTTCACTCCAGCCTTGACAGCTAAAGACAACAGTGAATCATGTTTATTAACCAGCCCCACTCCAGCTTGGAAGGCGCAGCAGAAGGAAAGCAAGGCAGCAGTTCTAGGATGCATTTTCCTCCTCTCAGAGCAGAGAACAAGTGGCACAGATGGGCTGTGGCTTTACGTCACATACAGGCATTGTGGCACATGCCAAGAGCGCAGACAGCGGTGCTTAAACCACACGAGGCACATCCACAGGGCTCTGCGGGCCACCTTGGGTCCAAAAGCACCTTGACTTGACTTGAAAAGGTGGCAGAGCCCTCGGTGGGTCACCCTGGGAAGCCAGGCTGGGCACCTGAGCAGGGGCACCCTGAGCATGGGCCAGGACCTGCTGTGGGAGCTGCCAGCATCTCTCTGGTGTAAGCATCTGGGGTGGGAAAGGCTGAAAGAAGCAGGAATCACCCAAAACCACTCATGCCTGGGCACCCAATGCCACAGGACTCATGTTCTCATCCTTCCTCATCAGTCCCTTCAGGCCCAAGAGTTGGGGAGAAGCTCCTGCTCTCAATGTCTCTTGCTTTTTATGGTCAAGATCCATGCCAGGCCACAGCTGGAGTCTCGGGATTGCTGGTATGCATCCATAGCGTGGTCGGCTTCCCAATGCGTTTCAATGCACTGGACAGACACTAAATTTCTTTTTTTTTTTTTTTTTTGAAACAAGCAATTTTTTTCAATGTGTGAATCGGACTTTTTTCCACCTGCTCTTCAAAAAAATTACAGCAGAAAGATATTGAGAATACTACTGAAAAAGGGGTGTTGTTAATCTGCATGCCTAACATAAAGGTTGCTGCTTCCAACAGGACCTGGATCAGGTTCTTACAAATGACAGTTTTTGCAGAGCTGAGTTTTTGCTTCAGACAAGCCACATTCCTGGTGCCAGGAGGAGAACTGTGCTCACATTCCAGCAAAACCTTTAACAACCTGCCCACCTTATCACCGTCATCTGTTTGTAGCAGTAAAGTGGGACTAAGTGGGTATAAAAGGAGACTTGGTCATAAATCCCCATTCATAACCTTATGGTCAAGGTTGTCCTGCTCTTTGCAAGGCCAGAGGTTTCTAACTGGGCCATGATGGGATAAAACCTGGCATGGGATTTCCTTCCAAGACAGGAATTAAATAAAGGAAAAAATGGTGCCACTGCACTTTTCAAATGGCTCCTCTTCTTTTGGTCAAAAACCTCAATGGCAAGAGAGAAAACCTGACACCTATGACAGATCTCCTGCAATCTCATTCTGATCTGTGCTGGACACTTCACGGGAGAGCTGAGGGCAGCGACGGGCTCTTATCGCAGCGCTGCAGCAGGAACTTCTCCCTCTGAGAGTCCTCTGAGAACCTCTCCAGAGAAAGGAGAGGGCTCACCCTCAGCCGCCGTGCTTCATACAAAAACAAATTAAGCCAAGAAATAGCTGTGCTCTCCGCGCAGCTCTGTTGTGCAATCCCTCATTCCTAGCAGTCTCGGGGCACACGGGCTGCTTGGCGGGGTCATCTGTGCATTAAATTTTGGTCTGCAGGCTACTGCAGAAGAACAACATCCCGTAGCCAAAATAAATAAAAGGCAGGCACCTGAGAGCTTCCTGCCAGCCCCGGTGCGGCGGCAGGAGGGGATGGCACCAGGGCAGCACAGGGCACACCCTGCCGCGCTTCCTCCGGCCCCCGCGGCGAGGGAGAGGGGAGAGGGGCACCTCCCTCCCACCGCCGGGGTCCTTGTTTGTAGTGTTTCCACTCATCGTCTCAGCAATGCTTTTAACGCCGAATCTGGTGGATGGAGGTTATTAAAGATCCTCTCGACATTTCAGGCAGACACACGCTAGCATTTTGTCATAGTCTAGGAATTCAAACACTCACCCAGTTAGGCAGGAGTTTAAATTATGAAAAATAGAGGTCTCTCGGTTTCAAAGCACTGAAGAGAAGTAAAAAAATCTGAAGAATTTCTTTAAACTGTTTTTCCCTTAGGTCAGGAAGCAGTAGTGATATAAAACTAGAGTGTCACTAGTAGCCCCTCTGGTCAGTGGGGTCAAACAAAACAAGTCATGAGGGCTTGCTCAGCCACTGGTAGAAGCAAATTCTCACTGGTGGCACCCACTGGAGTATAGACGGTCCAGAAATGGGGATTATTAGCCAACAGGCAGGAAAATGCTCTTGATCTACTAATAATATTGTTGGGCAAGGACAGCTCTGAGGTGGAGGTAAGAATGTGCTTTGTACATGGAACACTGTACAGTCCCATCTGAAGTTTCCTTCTTTCTTCCTATATCCATTTAGAAAGCTCTGCATGGTGGGAGTTTTCAGATGGCCATCCAACTCTCCATGATAAGCCTGATTTTGTGAGGCTTCCTTCACCTCTGGATGCACAATAGGAGTGCCTGACTGGTTCAACCGAAAACACATCCAGAGCAAGGTACAAGCCTTGCAAGCCTGGACACAAAGACCCATAGCTTGGCCTGGAGAGGTTAAATTCTAAAACTACACAAGTAGGAAAGGCAGGAGAGGGAAGCACAGAAATCACAGGCCAGAAGGGGCTCAAGACAAAGCAGTGAACAAGGAGCAAGAAAAAAGGCATTAGAAACACAGATGATGGAGAAATTGCACAGGAGGAAAACCAGACAGAAAATAGAGGCAAGAATCAGGAACGGGAAAAGGAAAACCCAGCGAGGGTATGAACAGGAACAGGAGGCCATTTCAGCAGCAGGATTTTGGGCAGACCAAGGACAAAGGAGAAGGAAGCCAGTCACAGGCAATGCAAGAGGCAGCCAAAACACAGCCCTCCCATTCCGTGCCTGGTTAGGCTGTGCACTAGAAAGGTTTAGGATCCACTTTTCAAGATGGATGCTGCAGGAAAACAGACCCAAGCAGTGTTTTCACTGCACTGAAAATGGCCAGCTGCCTTTTCTCCCATTAGGAGACACTGCTCTAGACTCACCATAGCCCTGTTGCTATCCTGAAATGTTTTCCTACTCCAAGGCAGTGCTGCAAAATGGATGTCCTATTCCAGCTAACAACTAGCTAAGGATAGGGATAGGTTCCTGTGTTTGTGTTTTACCCAGCAGCACAATTTTCACTATTTATAATGGCAACAAATGATCATGTCAAGATGGTTTAAACAAAGTGAAATATGAGAAGATTTCTACCTTGCCTGTGATTTTTGAAGTATGTTTGTGATGGAAATGCTACGACCAAACTTTGAGATTTCTGCAAAGGGGCATTTGCAATCAAACACAAAACAGATCTGACCCATTTCTTTCCAAAATTTTGATTAAAAATTACTTTTTTGGAAATATATTACACTCATCTCTAACACACTGATAAAACTACCAGAAGTAAAATAAGTAACAGAATAAAGAACAACAGAAGGACAGCATTTGGGTCCATCACCCTCAAATCCTGATGTGTATCCCCCAGGTGAAATGAATTTGTTTTGAAGGGTCTGTACATGCATGAAATGGTGGGGAACCTAGATCTTGTCACGGTGCTGGACCCTGAACAGCAGATGGTAATTCCCAGCTTCACCGTAAGGCAAAGCTGCTCACCAGTGCTGGGCACTGCAGATCAGGGTAAGGGCTGTGGGTCCCTTTTCTATCTAACTCACAAAACTCAGTCTCCAGAGGGCCTCTCATCACTCTGTTGGTAACTGCTCCACGGCCTGAGTATCAGGACAGTGGTCCTCAGACTGCTCAATGCACACCCCTCTGCTGGGCACCACTTTTGTTTTATTATGGTTCTGTGCCTAAACAGGCACAGCCAGGCAAACTAGGGACTGGAGGGCAAATCCTTCTACATAACTGGGTTTTTTTCTTAACCTATCAGAGAACTGATACAGGATGAAAGAAGAGGGGCATTACAGGTATATTTCTGAAGCTGGACCACCCTCCTCCTCCTCCACCTGTTTTTGCTGGCCAGAGCAGAGATGGCCTCACTCTGTTATCCACATTCCTGTCTAAATTAGGCCTCCAGTTCATCCTACCTAGTCTGCTCATATGATTGTTAGAAACAAATCCAGAAATTTTTGGCCCTCACACCACTCCAAAATTATGGTCTTGTCTTGTGGACCTTACACTGCCTTCCCTTGCAATGACTTCAAGATTGCCAGCACTAAATGGGTGTGAAACTGTAACTATTAGTCATTTAGAGCAATTAGCAGAATGCACTGCTGATAAACCTTTCAAAAATACTGTCATGGGCTTAGGGAAGAGCAGGAACCAAGTATCTCTGCCCTGTCCCTGTTAACACAGGGCTTCCTCCTGTAGTTCCAGACACAGCCATTCCCAGTGACTGTGGCAGAAAAGGATTAATGCTTTTCAAGCCGACTGTAACTGAAGAATCTAGATTTACCTTCAGCCTCAATATTACTGCACCTTGGTGAAAGATTATCTCATATCTCAGTTTACCAGGAAGACTGTAGATTTTTTTTTTCCTAATTCCCAAGAAACTTGTTAAAATAACAGACCATTTCTCATAACATTTTCTTCAAGACTCTGATATTTTATGACTGGTAGTTTGATTTTTATAAAACTTGTATTAAAATAGTTTATATTGCTTCAGCTAATAGTGAAAGAGTGTCATGACCAGCGTGTTCCTGAAAGTAAAATTTAGGGAATATCTATGAAAGAAAAAGGGTAATTTGTAAGATAAGAAGATAAAAGGCATTTTTTTTTAAATGCTTATCTTGAAAAGTAACAACAAGAAGTTTAAGTGTGGTTTTGCTGATTTTTCTCTCCAACTATTTGAAGCTATAAATGACTTAACTCAGTAAAATTCCAAATGTAATTATCTTCTGTACTTAGCCCAAGGCTTTCCATATATCTCTACACTGCTGTCTTGCATACAAAATAGGTTTTTCAATAGCTGGTAACTATATAATGTACAACATTGTTTTAATTTCCCCTTCTTTGCTAACCTCTTGCCTACACACAGACACACTGTCACAGCCACCCAGCCAGAGCAGCGAGGTGCAGGGAGACAGAAAGGACTCGGAAGCATTTGGAAAAGCAATTACACAAACAGCTCATACCTTTGCATCACAATCAATATATTCCAATTTACCCCCTTTTGGCAGTTTACAAAAAAAATTATTAGCCACAAACAGCAAAAAAATAATAGTAGTAGTAATAATAATAATACAACAACAACATGGAGAGTATTAGTATATGAAAGACCACCAAACAAGCCAGGTCATGCAGCGTTTGGAAATAAACATCAACCATTTCCCCCGTGTAACAACTCCAAATGAAGGGGACCATATTCCCCTCGCCCTCCTCCAGCCCCCCGGGTGGGTATAAAAGCATTAGATACAAACTGATGGCTTTCCAATCAGTCAGCCTGGTTAAGTTTCCTATTTCTTTGCAAGTTACGGTTTAGGAAAGAGGAAATGAAGCTGCAGTTTCTTTTGATGGTTTTTAAAACTACTACAAGAAGGTTTTGAAAGCTGGTTTTCAATCACAGGGGGAAAAGCAGAACTCATTTTTTACTGCTGTCGAGAATTGGATTTGATTAATACTGAGGTAATATTAAAATAAATTTTATTTTACCTGTAGCTCTAACTGCT
>JAWUZG010000049.1:4307500-4445000 GCA_036785705.1 Acanthornis magna | reverse complement strand
GGATTTTCTAAAAGGTTTTTAACTACTTTTATTGAAAGGAAAATCGCTGTCTCAGACTTTTGTGACACTATTGCTAATAATAAATTTTACCATTTAGACATCGCAGTAATACGGTAGACAGTGTCAATAAAAGTATGAAACAAAGATGATCCCTGTCTCTTAAGGAATGCTTTCTGATTACACACCGGAAATTATAATGGGAAACATAAACTAAGTGCACCTTTAAAAGAGGGAAAAAAGGGGATAATGCAAGGCAATGGGCCTCGCTTCTTATATCCCACCAGCAGAATTATTTCATATATATATAGAGAGATACATATGTGTGTGCGTAAAGCATGTATGAAAATAGAAGTAAAAGTTAAAATAATAAGTGAAAATATTAAAATAATGACCTAATGAGAATTGTCAATGATAATTAAACAATAAAAACACGACAAAATGCGCATGACAGAATACGTAAGAAAAATTTTAAAAACAGGAAAAATAACAAAATAACGAATAAAAATTAAAATAAACAAATAAATAAATTTTAAAAAATAATGAAAGGTAGACTTCCGGGGGTTATTTGGAGCTGGCCTGCTGCCTGCCCGGCTCGGGAGGGACAGTGGCGGGGACAGTGCTGCTCGCAGGGATGCTCCCGGCGCCTGTCCCTCCCAGCAGCATTCCCGGGAGCACTAGAGGGCACTGTGGGATTTGGGCCACCCCGGCCTCCGCCGCCGGCGCCGCGGGGGTGCCGAGCCCCCTGCCCCGGCACGGGGGTCGGTGCGGCGGCTCTGAGGGCCCGGGGAGGCCGTGAGGGCCCCGGGAGGCCGTGAGGGCCCCGGGCCGCAGCGCCGCACCGCAGCGGCAGCTCCCGAACCCGCGGCGGGCTCGGGCCATCGGCGGCCGGGCCCCGCACGGGACGGGGCCGTGTCCCCAGAGAGTCCCCAAAGCGTCTCCCTCCCTGCGGGGACCCGCCTGCCCTGCCACGACCTACAGAAACCTACAATACCCACCCACAACCCAGCCTCTCCCCTGCCCCCGCTGCCTGTTTGATTAAAAAGTCCGAGCCGTGCGGATGATTTCAGTGCAAAACGCTCTGCCATGCAAACGAGCGCAATTAATGCCTTTGAAACAATTTATGATTTCCGGCCTACTTCAACGTGTATTAGCATATACCTGGTTTCTTTAATATACACTTTGTTTTTCCAAAACCACAAACATAGTTGCTGGAATTTCATGTGGAAGTGCTTAAGGGGTTGAAAGTTAACACCTTTGTGAGTCGAGCAGTCTCACAGTTGCTGCTAAACAAAAGCCTCTTTGTAGAAGCTTTCTCGAAATGTTTTCTTAACATGTTCCAAGTAGTTTTAGGCAGGCAACTAAAGTAAACAAGATGTTACCATGATAAAAACACTTGTGAAAACATTACAGAGTGCACTTAGTAGTTTCTTTCACATAAACTCCCCTTCGTTTCATCAAAGTTAAATGCACATGAAGCAGATTACCAGCATCACTGCAACACAGGACTGCCAGATCTCTCCAAAGGTCTGTGTCCTTTCTTTTAAAGAATATATTTGATTTAAAAATGGTACAGCCAGGATTAAGCACGCCTAACCCACAATCAAATTACGGAGGGGGGGGGGGGGCGGGGAAGGGATAATAAAACCCTATTCACTCTTCTTCATTTTTTGCCCTGGATACCTGCATTCCCTGCTTAATAAACCACCCTCCCTCCAGCCGGGATTTCCTGAACTTGCTGTATAAGGGGTATATATTTCTATCTTCAACGGTCTTTAAACACATGCAAATGAAATCAAGGATATAGTCAATTTTGCAGGAAAGTCGCTCTGTGCTACTAATTGCTCCTTTCGCTGCTGCCTGCGAGACGGGCCCTGGTTAACAGGCCAGACACGTGTGCACCCTCCAGCCCTCACCTTGCTCCCTGCAGCTTGGCAGAGGCCACAGGGTCACCGCCCTGAGACTGGACTTGTTTTTGTTTTTAGGCTCCGGGAGTATTCTGGAGCATGCAGGGTGCTGCTGTTTCATTAGGCAGAGCAGCAGCCCCTGCTGCTATCAGTTAGCTCTAACTGATAGCGCATCACATGATAACCAATGGCTGATGGATTAAAAAAAGAAACGCAACACAACAATGCTAAAACTGCAACTTGTTTCGAAAAGAAACAGGGAAATAAATGCGTACAATAGCCCGTGTATCTGCTGGTTCTGATAAGCATCCTCCTGTTGGCTGTGAGTGAAAGACAACTAGGATCGTTATTTGTACAGTATTTATCTTTGAAATCAAGGGCCCTGTGGTGTACCTCACCTTGGGAACAAACACTACAGAACGATCACAGAAGAGTGTCAAATCTCTGGTTTTGATTTACCAACAGTTATGATATTTCTTCCTCAGGAGGAAAAGAAATGAACCATGTTTTAGACCTGTGAGTCCTTTTTTCTCCCTTAACTGAAGAATCATTTTATTGGCACACAGGGCTTTCATTCCACATACAACTTCGCTTTGCCTTTTCACAAGGTAAGTGAAATTAAGCAATACTCGATACACAGGCTGCATTTCACTTGGTAAACAAGTGCTTTTCTCTTGAGGAGACCATGGAAAGAGTGTCACAGATTATATAAGTATCAGAAAAAAACTTCAAGCATCTACTTGTTACCTTTTCATTGAGTAATGAATTCTGATAAATGGCAACATAATTTAAGGACAGATGCTCCACAGGAGACATGGAAGGCTACAGCATCATTTTAGGAAGCAACACTCAGCTCTTAACAGTGCCAATACACTGCTCAGGGACATCCATTTCTGCATTTGTTCTGGGTTAAATATCACTCTGAACAGTAAGACTTTGTCTGGACACTGCAGCATTTGGATGATGAGAAAATTTACACGAGCTGATGAGTTTAAGAAACTCTCACAAAATATTTCTATTGAAAGGTTTCAATGGAGAAAAAAACCCAAACCGATAGTGGTGAAAAAAACCTAGAACTGATAGAGCAGTGACAGTCTTCAGGTTATTCCTAAGTACTGACTGCTCTACGTATCTCCTCCAGCTGAACTGGTGGACTGGGTCTGCTTACTGAAACATCTCCAAAATACCATATAAAAACCAGCCTTGCCTCTACCCCTGCTTGTGACTTAGGGGCTGTGTTTCCTATGTGTGGCCATGTCAAGCAGACCATTCCTCCTGTGGAATCTTCCTGAAAGCAGCTGCTCTAACCTGGAACACAGGACTAGCACAGGAAGCAAAGGTGGCACAATCTGACATATGTGACCACAGGTTATTCTGCTGTCTGAGGCTACCACAACACGTTTCCCTTGCACTTACTGCAGTTAAGATGAGAATTGTTTTAAAGGTCTAAATGCTATAGTATGGCATATGAATATGAATGAGCTGGCAAGTATGGCGAGATTAGCATTTATTTCACTTAAGTGAACAACAGGATGAATTACAAGAAATGAGGCCACCCTTCATGGAAATTTATGACTAGCACCTTCTTATTTTGTAATCCTCTTGTAATGAGAACCTTCTCATTACTGTCCCATTCCTCACTTGTAACGTATGTTTATCGTAGGACCAGTGCCGATCCTACAAACTCAGGAGGCTTTTGCCAGTGAAACCACAACTGGTCCATTCTGTTCTGAGAGCAAAACCCTATCTGGATCATCTAACATCACCCAACAAATATTCTCTGCTTGCTGTTGCCCCTCCCTCACATAAAAATCCGGGGAACGGCCCCAGAAAGACCAGGTAAAGATGAACCTTTTGAGATTAAGTCTACTTATTAATCCCAAAGAATCTCATGTATTTATGTGGACTAACTTCATGAGATGACTACTCTAAACAGGAGAAAAAAATTGTCCCTTTGCGCATTTAAATCAAAAAGACTGCTCGGGTGGTTTGTCTTTGGTGATCTTACAAGTGACCAGCCACAGAACTCGAGAAAAGATCAGGGACAAACCTTCAATAACCTGGATGCACCCACAGCATGTGTGTACCTGGTGTCCTACCCAGACAAAGAACTCTTTTGTGATGGGAACAGGGGTGAGGCTGATGGTTAACTGTGGAGCAGCCATGTGTAAGCTATTAGAGCTTTGAGGTCCTTCCCTGCATTGGGATGCACGCACTACCACACACTAGTCCATAATGCGCTGTTTATGCAACGTGTAAAACTGTGTTCTTTGGCAGCAAGGAAAAGGTCCGCAGCAAACTGCAGGGGCCCAATTAATATAATTATAGTTTATTTTTAGTAGTGTAGACTTTGTTCATTAGTTACTTATTTGACATAAATTAAATTTCACATGATGTTCTGCAATTCTCTGTTCAATTATGGAGTTAATTTAAGACTAGATTTCTAAATTAAAGTGAAATCAAGGTTAAAACAAGGTTTTATTATTTACATGATCGATACTGCAACTTAAAAATTATAAAAAAAAAAAAAGCTGCAGAACTGCAAACACTATTTTATAGTAATACACTGAGCAAGACCCTAATTTCCCCATGGGGCTAATTTACTATCCCCTGTTAAAACGTTCTTGAGCCTGATCCAAAAGCCACTGAAGTGAAAGGGAGCTCTCTGTTGACTTCAATGGGCTTTGCATCAGGCCCAGGGTGAGTGACAGCACACAAAATTTCAGGGCATGCTTTCTGTACAATGCAAGTGCCAAAAAAACCATCCTTACTTTAGAAACGACTGGAAGTCTTCACATACTGCTTCACAGCCCGGCCATTTGCATACGCCGTGTCCATACAGCGGGTGGCTGTGTGAGTGCTCCTCGTGGGATAAACTGGAGGGGAGAAAGAGAAGAGAGACAAAGTGCTGTAAACTGAAGGTACCGTGACAATTCATCCTCACAAAGACTCCTAAAGAGCAGCAAACACCTGATCCTGAACCTAACATCTCACAGTACCCGCCTGACTCTTGCCCATGGTTTTTTCAAAACAGAATTAAATACCATTTGCAGTGTGAAACGTGTCATTCTTACTTAGCTATCCTCCTACATTCCATTCATTAATTAAGAGGTTTGTAAAGAATTTAAATTAACATGGACGGGGGAGAAATCATTTGACAGACCTGCTTAATATCCTGCTTGATATTTTGCTAAGAAATTTATGAACATTGCATATTTACAATTCAACTTCATCGAGAAGTCATCTCCATACAGCAGTGCCCCATTATGCCATAATACAGCTGGACCTGAGGCTTTCCTCATGGCCAGAGAAAGGTAAAGCATCAAATTTGCAGCTTTGGCTTTCTCACCATGTTATTTATTTACTGGGTTGGTGTTTTTTTCTTTTTTTTTTTCCTTGTTCTTACAGGCTGTTTCATCGCATAAATACAGCTCCCTTATATCTCGAGAAAGAGGATTCAAGATACCTATTTTCAAATGCGAAATTCACCATAAAGAAGAGGGACCATGCAATCAAAGGATTCCTCAGTATGAGGGGTTAGTGGGGGCTATTAACCTTGCTCAAATTGGGCAGGAACGTCACAGAGCCTCCTAACTACTGAACCCAGGGTTAAAGAAAAAAATTCATATGAGCACTAAGGGGTTAATCCTTCAGCGGGATTCCAATCAATACGTAATGATTTGGCTGCACTGATCCAAGTCATGAGACGCTTTGATCCAGGCCATGTGGTGCTCAGGGAAATGTATCTGTTGCACTAACTGATGAACCATATTCTAAAGTATCTTCTTTATTCAACTTCTGCATGGAAACTTCTTAAGGAAAGGAATTATTTTTTGCAACAATCTCCATAACCTTAGATGACTTTAAAAGCAAATGTCAAAATAATATTGAAATCTCTATTTTATGCTCACACACATATCTGTTTTTCACAGCGTATCTTTTTGCTACAGTATGCCTGTGCTGTATTATGGACTTCAAACATACACAAAGGATATGAACACATACCAGGCATCTAGGTGTGGCTTTTATGATTTACTTCATCCTGGATTACAGGTAACATTATGGATAAATGCCTACTTTTTGTCATTTTACTATTACACACATGTGGAAATGCTGTTTATTCTTCTTCTGTAATATTATCTGTCTGTGCACTGAACACAAAATTGTGCTCCTGTATTATTTCAGATGCACTGGTTTGCCAAATCACTGTGGAATAGACTCCTGAGATGTCGTAACAAATGCAAACAAGTTGGAAGAGAAATTCCTGCCCAGATTCTCCCACTTTTGACTTTAGGCCCAATGAGAATCTGAAGATTACTGAAGGTGGTTTTTTAAATGATTTTATATTTTTTTTTAAAAATTAAAATTACTGACTAGAAAAGGTACTGTGAGTTTTACATGAATCTAATTCATTATTTCATTAATATTTTTCACTGTTTACAAATAGTACTTCAAGCATAAATATATATATATGCAAGGTAATTTCCTGAAATAAGTAGGTGAAGAGCCTTACAAAGGCCTTTTCTATATAGGAATAGCAGACTGGTTTAACTTAATCAGTGTTTTAAAAAATGTTCAAATGAGGAGGATCTCTGTGAAGTTTTAAAAAGAACAAAGGAACCAATGCTTTCTTTGCAAGGAAATTAAAAAAATGCTACACCACACATTTCCTCAGGTGAAAAAGAGGGAGAATGGCTGAAGGAATACCATCCACCCAACCCAAAGAGGCATATGGTCAAACATCCTCTGTACACACCAGAAAATTCAGAAAATAATGGGGTTTATCATCTGCTTCCATACCTGGATAAGGCAAAGGGTGAGAAAGGAGGCTTTCATGCTAATGCTGCATTAAAGTCCATAAAGACTGCATACGAGAGCTATGATTTCAGTGTTTGGAAGACCCCCCCCAAAAAAAGCAGTGTATGAATCTACCCAATGCATGTTACCCACACACGGGGATGTGTGACACCAAGTAAGGAGTCAGTCCCCCGTGGGGTTTAAGCACTGTAAATCTCATTATAATATCAACAGGAGTCACATGGCTTAAACCCCCAGCAGGGATTTTTAAAGTTTCTCTGTGAGAGACTAAAGGCCATGGCCAAGCCAACGGAAAGAGCCCTACCGAGATTTGTATTTATTTTTTAAATCCAAGTGCAAATCTCTTTTCTTTCCAGGGAACTTGCACAAGACAAGACAAACTATGTAGGACATGACACCCTGGTATTGTGTCCAAAGAAAATGACGGAATGACCAAGACAGTATCAAACTCTAAATGATGCTCAGGATGTCAAAGGCTCGTGCTGTCAATAACCATAAAGGCTGGTGCTGACTGTAAACGGGAACTTAAAAGGTCACTTTGCTAACACGACGCTACGCGTAACACGCTTAACACCTACGCAGAGCTTCCACTGCCATTCAACCAAGGAGAGGAACTACTTCAACTTACCAAAAATAAGACATTTCCAAGAGAAAAATCCCCTCAGTACTGAAAGACAAACGCTGGCCCCCTCCACAGGCACTGTGCCCTTCCAAAGGCAGCAACACCCATCCTGGTCGGGGGGGTTTCAGCAGTGCCTTTCAGTGACCTTTATGTGTCAGTATCAGATTACTGCTATTTTATCCATTTCACTTTTGAAGATATTATAGATTGCCACTTGTTCCCTGACAGAGCCTGAAGAAGCACCTCAAAACAAAACAAAGAGCGGGTTTATACAGAAGCGGATGTAACGCACAAAGGATACAGCCAGTGGAAATGAATGGAGAACTCTGTTGAACTGATCTAAGTACTCACTTTGTTTGAGCAAACAGAGGTGGAAAAAGAAGATTTTAATCCAGTATATAAATAAACAGCTTTGTGAGCACAACGCAAACCTGTAATCTGAAATTGTTCACTGATATTTTGCCTGCACACAAGCACAGCTTCTGTAATCTGGATGCATCCTTGGTCTCGCTGCCGGAGACAGACTTTTAGAAGATCTGAGCATTGGCAAGCAGAAGCAAGTTTTAGGTCTGTTTGATTTCTAATGACACATTAGAGTAGGTGTTTGTTTCTGTCACCCTCTCCTTCCCAGGAATGCATATTCATGGTTGGGTACTGGTGATGCAACACTAGTTAGTGGAAATGATTTTATAACAAGACATGATTTTCAAAGCAGTGAAGGAATGAATGATGTAAATTCAAGACAATGTGGGTTTTTTTCTCTTCACAAGGTATTTGCATAAAAAATAGTTAATACAATAGAATTACTTCCAAATAATGCAACAATGATGCACTGTTACATCAAAGTACAGCAAAGAACACTCTGGCAAGTGCGTAAGTCACTTATTCATGACATACAACAGAGCAGCAAAATACGTGTGCAAGGCTGAAAACTGTACAAGTGTCCACTTATATTCTGCTGCCTCCAGCTCTGTTCCCAGCACCGAGGGGAGGGGAGAAGGGACAGGCACTTCCACAGCTCCTCTGGGCTTGCTGGATAAAGGAGAGGAAATTTTACCTTCTCCTTCTTCACTCCATGTTGCTTCCTAATCCCAAGGATCTCCAGAGGGTCTGGAAGCAATTTCATCACCTATTCCTACACGGTACTTGCACAAGCCACTCCTGCCAGCCATTCATCTTTTGAAATACACCTGCTGTGCCACAGCATCCTGGAAGAACCACACTCTGGGACACAAAGCACAGGAGACAGACAGCCAGAGACAGCTAAGTGCTGATGCAGAGTAAAAATGACACCCCAAAGTGAGATGGGAACATGCTGGGTATTGGGGAAAGCAGTGACCAAAGCCCAGCATGAAAGCTCCCCGTGCTCTTTAAATGATTTAGTTCAACCCACACTTAATAACCACATGGAACTGGGTACTATGTTTATACACACTGGCTAAAAAGTCATGGGTGGATATAAAATCCAGCTAAGCAGAAGCCTCAGTATCTGTACTTCTGCCACACAGTGGACCATATTTTAAATATTCATGACGCTGACATACTTCATAATTTCACTCTCTCTCTCTTCCACATCTGCTTGGGCCAATGATCTTTGCCAAAACACTGGGGGAAGTCAGTGATGTAGAGAAGCATCCCTGACTTTCTATTACAGTTAGGAAGCATCTGCTCACGTTCTAACAGTGCTCAGAACATGCCTGAGCCACCTGCACACTGAAAAATCAATACCATGTCTCCTGCTTTCCTCCTCCGTGGAACTGGAGCACAGCACCCTCAGAAAGTGCAGAATTGCCTTTTTAATTTTATTTTATTTCTCAGGGTCAAGGGGAAGTGACCTCATCTTTGCCAGCTGCCATGAAACTGATATCCATGTACAGCCCAGGCAGGATCATGGGGCTCTGTCTCACACCACATTCCCCCTCTCTCTGATGTAAATGGCACAGCCATTGAGGCAAAATGCCACAGTTTTGGTTCTGTACAGGAGAAGGAGACACACAACTGGGAACCAACACGACTTTCCCAGATTTGTGACTGCCTGGTGAGCTCTAAAGCTCATCAAAAGGCACCAAAAGAATAAGGCTGCTGCAAAAATCACAATTTTCTAGTCAGACACACTCACTGTGTTTGATTTTAAAATGAAATGGAAGCAGTAATGATTAAATCTGTGTACAAACTGTACTCAAGTGCAAGTTCCTGCCTTTGTGACAGAATCAACCGAACAAAGATGTGTTTTGCAGTGAAGCTGCACTGGTGCAAATTCCTCAAAATTCTTACTAAGAATTCTTACCAAGAATTCTTACCTCTTTCCTCTATAAACTGTAAATTAAAAAAAAAAAACACCAACCAATAATTAAAGAAATCAAACTTCTAGATACTCATGCTCCTGTCCAAGCCTCAGGAACTGCCCAGGAAGCAGGTATGTGTTCTGAACAGAGGACTGTCCAGAGAGGCTGATGCCTCTTCATCAGTGGATAAAGTTTAAGAGAAGGTCGTGGGCCTTCTGGAGAGGTGGCATTTCATGTTGAGTGGTCAGTGACAGCTTTTTCTACAACTGGTTTGCAAATTTTGGACGCTTTTTAGAGCTTTATTTCTCCTCTTCCTCACTACTTCAGTCCACTTCCAGACCTAGGACTAGAAGCAGCTCATGTTTTACATCAAGCCCTATTGGAAGTAACAGGAGGGTATATTACATTTTAAATGACTACACCAATTTAAGACAAATCAAGTTAAAACTGCAGCCCACAGGCTGAAATCTCTCTTCTAATCGGTGTGCACAAACTTGTGTACTCCTTCAGTATAAGAGAGAAAATAGCAGTGCTGTTGTAACACGAGGCCACCTGTGCACCCCGAGCCACCGCCCCCCATTTCTGCCTCTTGTGGCACTATTTCCTAAATTCCTGTTCTGCAAAGGAGAACACTGGAGAATCTGCAGCAAGACTGAGACAAAAATCTGGCTGACATTCCGCTTCCCTTCTACCCCCAACCCTCACTGCAAAGAGCAGAACCAGACTGGATAATTGTAAGCATCATCTTCTGGTTTTGATCTATCCACTGATGGTTTGGATTATTAATCAACGTTCTGACCCTCCAGCACTCTAACACGTCCTCCTTCCAGGGGCAGCCCCTCTTCCAGCCCCAAGGGAAAACTGCCACAGGGCCTGGACAGTCACTGCCCTACATCCCCTCCTTGGAGGAATTAAATGTATTTATAGAGCATTTAAAAGAAATTCCCATTGCAAAAAATCCATCACTTATCTTAGGTGCAAATTCCATTCCTGCACTTGAATTAACGAGTTTCTCTAGGACTTAAAACTCTTATATTTTTTATTTCAACCTTGTGCCTAGGTACTGTAGTGAAAAGTACATCAAATATACCCAGACACACACGATTTGAAACGCTGGATTTTAAATTCCAGCACTGCTAACTAATGAGAACAATTTTTTCCTTCTTCTTCTTTGTAGCATCACTTCATGTACTTACATACCATAATCATATCCTCCTAGAGCCTCTATTTTTCCAGGGTGTAGATCTTTAATTCCCTTTAATCTGTCTTCATAGCCTATTCCCTCCAACTCCTTTATCATCCTAGCTGCTCTCCTCTATATTTGCTCCAGCTTCTCTTTATCCTTTCTGCAAGAGAGTGGCCAATTGTACATCACACTCAATGTGGTTTAACTGGTTCTGCATAAAGTGGAACAGGGAAAAAAAAAAAGGACTCGGATGCAACACGCATGTTTATGCCTCCCATGACTGCATTTACCTTTTTGACTAAGACATGGCACAGAGTGTCCCACCTTAATTTCTCAACCCCGATTATGCCTCAGCCATTTCCCACACAACCGATGCTGAGCAGCTGACGTGTCATGTCAAACCCGCAGTTTGGAATTTTGATTTCCTAGCTGGGCTACTTTCTACTTATCCCTGCTAAATCTCATTTTATTCCTCTCTGAACAGTCTCCTAATTTATTCAGATTAAAACGGATTGATTCAGTATCTTAGTTTAATTAGGAAAAAAATGTGATCCAACCACTTTCTTGGGTTTTTGGGGCTGGGGGGATGTTCTGGGGTTTTTTTTCAGTTTGTTCTTTTTTTTTTTAACACTGACTTTCAGCACAGCAATTCCATCCCTCTTACACACCCAATTCGCATGGCAGAGGGAGGTGGCAATGGCAAAGCTTTGGCCCCAATTCAGCAACCCTTTTAAGAACACACACAAGTATAAAAACACAGGATTAGACCTTGGACTTCACCGAGACCGAGGTGTAAAATTACCAACGAACATACATACTTTGTAAAAAGATCCTGTTTGCCAACCTTATTTTACTGTAATTTATATTCTGTTGTAACATTTAAATTTATAGTAAAAGAAAACACTGAGAAACAAGATCTATTCTTGTTCAACAAAATTCTATTCTGTTACATTTAGAGTTGAGGCAAGTCTTCCACTCTTATATAAACCGGCAATACGTCAACAAATATGATTAACAGGGATTATTCACGTCAGTATTTTTCACCCCTGTCCCACAGGCACAACAAAACCTGCGCAGAAGGTGACTGTCACATCACACACAGCCTGGCAGCTTGCTGGGGGGGCCTTCGCCCACCCCACACCCCTGCGGCAGCAGCAAAGTGCCCTTGGGGAAATGTTTATAAAAATATAATTAAGATAAATAATGACTCCAAGGGAGAACTACAGCTAGAGCATTGCATTCTCTCTGCCACATGCTTTCCCCTTGGAAGAATGCTGTTTAAAAAAGCACTAAAATCGAGAGGACACAAGCCTGCTTCCCCAGGGAAGCATGCTGAATCATACAGGTAGTGTAAATATCATATGCTGCTGCAGGTGCTAGGCAGTCTATTTGTTTGTGTTTACTAAAAGGCATAACAAATAGTCCCACTAAAACAGAACAACACTTGGCACTGGAGTGATAGGTACCAGAGCAGCCATAAATCACATTCATGTGTTTAGATCTGAACCGCTGGGCAATGCTAGAGCTTCACCCTCCTTTTTGGGAGGGCCTCTTTGCTGTGCTTTGCCCCTCTCAGGGGCAGCATTGCCATGCAGAGCACAGAGCAGCTCAGCATCCTTCCCGAGCATCCCACACCCAGGGAAAACCATGCAGCAGTGGGAAAGAAAGCCAAAAAAAGACAAGAAGTACAGAACAGACTTGCATGACATACGTGGCCAGCTAACATCGTTTACAGCTTTGCAACTTCTGAGTTAATTCACAGTATAAACAACAAGGAAAATGTTTCTTCCGAGCAAGACTTCCTGTAAACTGTTCATTAGAGCGCGCGGGGCGCAGGGCTGTGCACCTGCTGATTAACCAAGCGCTCCAAGAATAAACACAAACCCCAGCCAGCCAGATTGTTCTGGAATTTGCTCTGAGCTGATTTTTCTTCCCCCATGTTATAAATTGGATTCTACAATAAAACAAACAGCAGAACATAGGTTGCCGAGAGTTAAAATCTACTTTTTACACTACATTGACCACAGCACCCACAGGCACAGCTACAATGTCTTTCTATGAATGGGACAGATTGCCATATGGATGCAGACACTGAACAAGCTGTACAACTCCTGGCGACAAGTGCCTAGGGGACTGTCCTATATTAGCACCACCTGTGCTGTGGAAATTGTGCTCTGTGTATGAAATGGTATTTAAGGGCCCATCGTGATGTTATTTTTGAGTATACACAAAAAGGAAAATTACAGTTAAAAAGAATTTGCTGGCTAGCGGATCTGTTGCTCAGTTCCCGAGATCATTTCCCGGAGGAATAGCTCTCCTTTTTATTCATGCAGCCCAAAATGACAAGCTGCAACACATATTAGCAGTTTCCCTGCCTGGGCTTATACCATGCTTTTAATGAGAAGAATCTACTTTATAATATACATATGTTTTCCTGATCACACAGAAGAAATTACAGGCCTCCTACCTTACCACCACCAGCTATACAAAAAAACACCCCATGGCATTTCACAAATGTTGCTCCAGCAGCAAGCAATGCAATATAAATTCTCCTTGGGCTCCTTCCCCCACCCCTCACTGTGCAGCAGGTAGAGCCACAAATCCCGATTACCAAATTTAAATGTGCATCTCACTACTTTGAAAATACAACCGTGTCTGCCTGACAAAAATAGAGCTCCAGATTAGCACAAGATGTCGAGGGAGCGGGGAGAAGGGAAAAGTAGGGAAGAGAGGTTTGAGCAGTACCTAGCTGCTCTACGAAAAGAGATTTCCCCCTCTCCAAACTGCAAGAAAAAAAAAAAAAAGATGCCAAGAAAAAGTAAAGTAAAACAAATTGAATTAAAGAAAAACAGTTGTAAAGTGAACATTACAACCTGGGAAAAATGATGTCATTTTATTGAGAAACTCATTTTTTTCCATTAAACCACAGTGAAACGGATAAAGTTTATACAGCTTAATGGTGGAGTTTTACTTTAAATGCTGCTCAATATCTTAGCAGTACGATATAACATGGTATAACAGCTGTCATACTAACTGCTCCATTTTTATTGCACAGCACAGAAAATAGTCACACAAAAGTCACCTAACTCCTCTACTTCTAAAGCACTTTCAAGGGAATTCCTGTTCTCAGATTGTGTTATACATGTTAAAAAAAAACAGCTCTTTATCAGCTCTCTGCTCAGCTCTTCAGGACAGTCAGACCTGAGCAAATGCTGAGGAAGGACAACTTGCACATAGGAGGAAATAAAAAGAAACAGAAATCCCCAGTGCAGTAAACCAAAACCAGGTCCCTTTTTAAGAGTACTACATAAACACCTCTAATAAAAGAAGAGGACAAATTTTCATTGGACTTTAAGTATTTAGGCAGGAATGTTTTAGTAAAAGTTTAACTGCAAAGTGCATGCAATTAACAGAAAGCCATCAGCTATTTCTCTGGTATGTAAAAATAGCATTAAGCTGTATTAAATGCACATGTAAGTATCTCAGTTGCAAGAAAAGGGAGGAGATATGCAAAGCATTCAGATATCAAACAATGATCTGTTGGCCAGATGGAGGAATAAAACAATACATATGCTAAAATTTGGAAAAGTTCTGTTAGGCGTCTGCCAAGGCTCACCCAATCTATTTTAAGTGCTTTTTGATACATTAGCTTAGTGTTTGGAGTTGTACAAGTGATGGTTATTACACAGGACCAGAGAGCAGCGAAGCGCTGGCGTGCAGGAGCTCCCTGACGCCGGGGCTGCTTCCCAGCATCAAACCCAGCTCCCTCCTTCAGCCAGGGGTCACATCAAATATCCACAGGCTGCTTAACTGGGCATCTTTTCAGGGAAAAACAAAACAGACAAACTGCTTTTAGTTTAAGTGAAGGAATTCCTTAAAAAGCGTGATTAAAGAGCTCCTGGGCAGACTGAGGAGCAAGTGGAATTGTACAACTGATTTAGCACCGTGGCAGACGGTGGGTGCGGGCGATGCAAAGGAGGCTCCACACCCGCATCTGAAAAGCACGAACAATAAAAAGTGCCTGATAAGGCTTAAAACTGAAGATTAACAGCCCCAGGTCTGAGTCACAGCCGGTGTTTTTTCAAAGCTGATTACAGAAGAGTGACTCACAGGGGAGCCCGATCAGAAACTGGTGGAGATTTCTTTGGCAGGGGAGTGAGTGCCAAGGGATCAGGCACTGGGACACTTTGGGCTGAACTCGCACAGAGCCAATGGAGATGGCCAGGCCAGTGTCCTGCTGTCGCAGTGTCATTGTCACCGACAGCCCAAGCAGCCCCACAGCCATTCCAGGTGCCGTGGGGAGGACAGCAGCCATGCAGAAGGCAGGATGGTTTATCCTTTTACCCAGCTGTGCATCCAGCTCAAGTCTCCCACTCGAGCCTGGCTCCACAGCAAGGATGGAGGCACCTGAGCTGCTCAGACCATGGGTAAGAGCGCAAGGGTCACAAGGGGGTTTGAGTACATGGAGCAGCTAAATACCTTTTGTGAGGCAAGGCCCCAGGAACAACTATTTTTTAAGGGAGAATGGTCTGAGGTAACCCAATCCAACACAACTGTGCTGATGGCAAAGGATAATGAACTAAAATCAGCTGCAGGGAGCAACTGAGGGGAGCCGACACGGCTGAGCAGATTTGACGCTGGCACCAGTGCAGAATGAATGCCAGGCACTAAGTGGAGAGGCTGGCCAAGAGAGGATCGGGCCCCGGGAGCATATGGACTGCAGGCTGAACTGTTTCATCCCGAGCATTAATAATAGACCCCAGTCTGTAATTCTTAATTGTGCTGAATCCTAATGCCCTCATCTAAAGGCCTTGGGATTTTGATGGAGGATCAGCTGGCATGGAAGATAACAACAGTAAAACATGAGGCATTAAGCCTAACCAGCAGATCAATGGTCTGCCATGCCATTCCTCACTTCCCTTCAGAGCCTTCTCCAGACTCTGTCCTCCTGCCACGCTGGCAAGAAAAAGCAATTTTAAAATATCCTTATTTATTCCATATTTTTTTTTTCTAGGAGATGGCTGCTTGCTTATATGGAAGGACAAGATTGAAGCATAGTTGCAAAGGGTATAAAAGCAACAAGGGAAAGAGATGGGACTGCTGGCAAATGGAGAAAGGTCTCTTGGACATGTAGCCTTTAACTGCAACTCTTCACCTTACCCCTGGTAAACAACAGATGCACTTCTTAAATTAACAGGCCTGGACCTTCATTAACTCACTTGTTTATGTACAGCTTCCACCACCCTGCTCTGCTGCACTCAGTGCAGGATGGTGCCAGGGAATGGGACCAGCACGAGGTGTCCAATGCTCCACAGCATCCCCAGACCTCCCAGTTCAAGCCCAAACTGGAGCAATCTCTGCCCACCCCAAAGCACTGATGAATTCTGCACTGTTCTGCTTTTCCAAACCTATCCACTTTGGGAATATTCCCAAGCATGCAGGTTTCAGAATGCCCACTGTTCATCAGGTTACACAATTAGCAGCCACCTGAAGTGACCAGGCATCCCCTCTGCTTTGTTTTGGTGTTTTTCCTTAAGAAAATAATCAAGTTTCTCCCAAATAAGATGCACTGGAACAAGATGGAAAGTGGGTACTGTCCCTGACATTTCTAAGCACAGTAGATGTACTTAACTGTCTCCCGTTATTTATTTATTTACTTGTGTAGAGAAAAACTGCTTGTTACTGAAGAAACCCAAATGCTGATAAGATGATGAGAGGTTTGCATGCTGGTTGATGGTCTCACTTTCCCTTATCCTGAATGAATACAAGTATCTATAACTAAATATTTCCCTTAGGGTACTGATGACTGAGGTATGTTTATTGCATTGAGTGAATTTATATATATAATCAGCACAATAAACATTATTAAATTGTCTGAGTAAAATCAAAGCATGCAACACACAGTCAGTGCTGAATTCTAATGATGCTGAATGCCCATGATTGCATGGGGAAAGGATCTTAACAAGCCTTGATTTGAGCTTTGGCATCCGCCTCACAAATCACACGAAATGTTCTCTCTTTAATAGTGCTGAATATTGATAAATGTCTCTGCACGGCACAACAGGGAAGTTGGTCTCTATTGGCAATCTTTACCAAAGTGTGTTTTTTCCTTCTCTACACTCAAGGGTTTACCCTGAATGATTTAATTATAATTTTCCTTGTGTAAGACAAATTAAAGAGGAGAGTAGGAGTGTCATGCCAAAGCAGATTATTTATCTCCTTAACAGATTGCTGTGCACCAAACCCCAGAGCTGCTGCTGCTGCTACTTACAGAAACTGGGCGAAATGTGGGACAAAAGCATGGATGTAATATACATTTAAAGCCCAAATGAATGAAAGCATTAACCCATTATTTATAGCTGGAATTGTTTCATTCCCAGGGAAGCCATACACAGAGAGCATACAGAAACCAAGAGCAGCACCACAGTGCTCCCCTGGCCCAGGAGGGAAGGTGCCTCCTGCTTTTCAATGTAATTTTAATTTTTGAATGTCCCGGCTGACTCTGGCCACCCACCTGCCATTTGCTTTTTAGCCATAAATGAGAACTTTTGCTGTCACGTGGCCCCGAGCACAGCTGCCCCACAGTGGGCAGTGTCACCAGTGCCACCAGAGCTGTGTCCCCGTAGCCTGTGCAGAACCCCAGCCTGGGCTGGCGGCACGGTGAGGCGTGGGCACGCCAGGCAGCCAATGACTACTGCTCCTGCTATTTTAAACCCCTTGTTTATAACCAGAATGTGTTTTTACCCAAGACACAGAGCAGAGCTGCTGCTCGCCTGCTGATTCCAACACAGGTGCCTTCTGTCTCGCAGGTCTGGAGCAGCCTCACAACCTGACCTGTGGGATCAGGAACCCCCCAAAACAGAGTCTGAACTGTCCCAGTGACATGTACCAGAGATGACAGCGATGATAGTAACTCCCACATAACCAACTTGCCTCCTGCAGCCCACTCCTTCTCAAAAGCCCAAGAGAAAGGGGTTGAAAACAGCTTTACAGCACACCCTAAAAGTTAATGTTACCTGTGTATGATTATTTATGGCTGCTGGGCAGTCGTTATGATGTGGCTGTGCTTAACTGTTAGGACACTTACAGATTTTACTATGTGCTTTTTATTGTTGGTTAAATCTAAATAAATAGCTCTTGGTTGTATCAGACCAGAGCTAACAGCCAGCTGCACAGAAAGGGCAGAAATGAGGGGGAAAGCCACAAGTCAAAAACCTGCCCTGGCCAGCCCAGGATGTGACTTACGTGATGGGAGGTGGAAGGGCTGATATGTCCCTAGTGCGCCCTTCCCACAGCCCCATCTGACCTGAGCCTGGGCTGGGCACTGCCTCCTAAAGTCTCCTTAGATTTGTTGTGCTGAACCAGCTGGGTGCAAGAATATACACGGATTTTACTCTAAGTCCAGCAAACTCATGCTCCCACCAGACCCATGATTTTGTCTTAACCTTTGCAATCAAAAAATTACTAAACTGCTTGTGTCTGGGCTTTGTCTTTTGCCAGTCCACTAAAATGTCACCTTCTTTGAGCTTTCAAACACACACACGATGGCACAGGAATTCTTCCCTCCTCGCTCACTCCCCACCCCGAACTCCCCGCCTGTAGATAAATACCCTTTCAGAAAGAAAACCTGTGCAAAATATCTCACCAAGAGGAGTTTCTGTGTCACATGAAATCCAGGCAGGCACCACGGTGCCTGATGAGACTGCAACAAAACCCTTAAGTGCATCAGAAGGCATTCTCCTGCCTGTAGTCTCCTGCTCTACTTATGGATAAACATGTAATTCAATCACTGCAGCAAATGGATGGCGAAAACCCTCCATGTACCAAAGAGAGGCAGGACAAAGCAAAGTCTGTCGCTCTCTTATTTGTATTCCTAAATATACCTATTCTGTATTTTGATATTTCAGAGAACTCAACAGATATGCAAGAAAAGTATAAGGCAAGCTTAACAACACAGCTATCGATTCCAGCACTGAGGATTTAGTCTTCTAAACTAAGACAATCTCAAACAATACTGTGGCATGTTTATGACTTCTTAATTAATTCAGAACTTTACAAATAAAAACATTTGCTGTACCTTGTCTGTAGATCCCAACTGCCTCCAGGCCACAATTACAGGACTCAGACACACAGATTTTCAGGTCTGCTCAACAGCATACACATACAATTCTTACTTCAGAACATATTCCTGTATTTCCACTGCATTTCAAACTGAACTGAATCTGTTTCCTGAGTTAGACCGCCATTACCAGACAGCACGTGCCCCTATTCAGTGAAAGAAGATCCATCTCTCTGCATGGGTTTTTACTTTATATACTCGGTAAGAAAAATATAGATAAAAAAATTATTGAAAAGCCATATACCCATCTAGTTCAGTTCTACATGCAGCAAAAAGGGAATTGTTTAATAAACATCACATTGTTTTTAGTATCCCATGTAAGTCTCCATGAAAACCACGTCCTTAGCACTTACATGCATTATAAACATTTTCACTGATGTTACCCTACACCTCCTTGCAATGGGTATATAAAGGATGCCTTACACACACAGCAGTTCTTCCAACAGTGGGTGTGCTCTCCTTTAATATCTATCTATTCCCAGCAGCACTATTTTCTTAATATCAGAAAGATGTAAGAGGTATTTATATAGATTCCCTATCAATCTACTTTCAGACCACCAGAAATACAAACTCTATGGCTTAAAAATTCCATTATCCTCTTTCTAATGAATGAAAGGAGGACAGAAAGACAAAGCCATCAGTTTCCATAAAATCCAGCTTTCACTAGTGTCTGCTGAAACGTTTCTAGATGGGCAAAGGGACTCTCCTGAATGCAAAGGAGCACTGCCCTCCCCACTGCACCCACTCCTCGAGACCCTTCCTCCTCCTCTTCCTCCTCCTCCGGCAGCGACGCCGAGGCTGCAGCTGGCGCTGGCACCCACGGCCCCGGCGCCTGGGCCTGTCTATCTCCCCAGAAGCAAAAGTTACGTTGTTAGACATGCCTCAGTGAAATCTGGGGGTGTAAAGAAACAAACCTGCAATAAAGCATCCTCTGGAATAAAGCAAAGCCCGCGCTGAGAAGCACGTCAACAGACAACCCCTGATTTAAGCCATTTCTCTTAACAATGCAAGCTGAGCAAGTATAAATTAACTCACACTTTTAAAAGCCAAACAACACCAGTTAGCTAATTTTATCAGCACTTAAAAAAAAAAAAAAAAGCCACTTTGTTTTAGAGAAACCTGGTGAACTCAAGCGTCCCCTGTCTTGTGAAAGCAGGGAACACAGAGTAAAAAAAGGCAAACACGTTAGATGAGGTAGGGCACCAAAATTTGATAATAAAATGGGGACTGCACTGACCAACAGATTTTCTTGCTCACCTCCAGCCTGTAAACCCAAAGCACAACAAAAGTACCACCACCCGTGATGCAAAACTCAAAAAACCCCAGCTTCTTCACACTTCCCAATACGCTTATCCAATGCACTTCTAATTAGCCAATTGTGCCCACATTGATCCAATTAACAAGCCATAAAGATCTGAACAAAAGGAGCATATTCTGCCCAGTGGAGACTCTATTCAACCACGCCAGCACCAGACAGAGCAGGATGTGGAGGACAAAACCGAGGCCAAGGCGCTTGGCCACCGCTCTCGAGCGTTTCGCCATCGCTCCGGGACGATGCTCCGGGTGGAAAACCCACATTCACCTACCTCTCCCGTTTAGGAGTGTGGACTGATAGCTGTCCATTAGTTGAGGCGTGCGGGTTGATGATTAAGGAGGTCTTGGAGGGTGCGGAGGAGGAGACGCAGGTGGTGGACAGGTCCAGGCTGCTGTGGTTGTTGCTGGCTGCCTCCTCCGCTGTGTGCGAGCTTGTCACTTCCTTCCAGAGCTGCTGCAGTTCTGTTGGAATCATGCCTGAAACAAACAAATTGGATAATTAAATCAATTAACAGCTAATTCGGCCGTCTTCAAACAGTAATTAAATCAAAGAGTCAGTAAACAAAGCCTAGTGTTAGTTTTGCCTGTGTGTGTTTTTGCGCGTTTTTTTTTTTTTTTTTAATAACTAAATGCTAATACTGCACTGCACGACTCTGCTACGCTCTGGCATGACACCTGCAATACTCATGGAATGTAAAATCTGGGCTGTGGGGCCACACAACGCCACACCCACCCCAAACACCGTGTTAAATATTATAATTTTTTTGTAATTTTTGGACCAAAGTCTCATTTTCAGAGTCCCTACTTGGGCAAAAATCACACCCACTGCAAGGCTGACAGCAGAGATGGCCAAGGGCTACTCTGTGTTCAGCTAAGAAATTAAATTTCTTTCTTTTTCCACTAATTTTTTTTGGTCTTTTTTTTTTAAGGAAAGGGACTACTTTCTAACTTGTTATTAAAAACAAGGAAGGTCTTAGGAAAAAAAATACTCAGCTTTATTATTATGACAACATGAACCACAACATGACTAATTTTGTGCTTAAGTTTTAAATGATGACAAATAGCTTTGTTATTAAATACAGTTTTTATTAATCACTTTTAGACGTAAATTATGAATTCATATTGTCTTCCTGAAATGCTTTTCAAATTTTAACAGTCAAATTGATTATACTATGATTATTTCATTAACACACCTATCTTTCTCATTAATTTTGGTTTCTCGAACTGCTCACTTAATTGATGGATGTGTCTACCGAAAAACTGTATAACTTTCCATACAAGTAACACTATTATTACTGTCATTTCTTAGATCGATGCTAATGAGCCATTCAAAAGTAAAATGAAAACAGAAAATAAGCTTCAAGAAAAAAATAATAATAAAAATTGCATTTTTTTAGATGTGCCAAAGTGGACACCAGGGTTAGGAGACAACATTGAGGAACTAATGCAAGTGAAAACTGCAAACTCCAATGGGCCAAAAGGAAGGTGAACCATGTGCTCATGCTGAGATCATGCTTTTGGAGAAAGCTGATGTTTGTGACATGATCAAACAAGTCAAGTTTCTCTCACTGCAGACTCTTTCAGAGAAGGCCATGGGAAAAAATTAGCAGTAGAGACACGTCACTCAAATATTCAGGGGAAAAAAAAATAATAATAGCCAGTGTCTGTGTGTTTTTAAAGAGGTTTCTCATCAGTGTGCTTCCAGCTCATCGTTTGGGTGACTGTTCATTGTTTCCCATGTTGCAGCTCTGGA
Source organism: Acanthornis magna (assembly GCA_036785705.1). Classification (NCBI taxonomy): domain Eukaryota; kingdom Metazoa; phylum Chordata; class Aves; order Passeriformes; family Acanthizidae; genus Acanthornis; species Acanthornis magna. The sequence goes on along the minus strand of JAWUZG010000049.1, from coordinate 4,422,999 downwards.
GCTATCCTAAGGAAACCTGCCATTTTCTGAGTGTACAGCAGCAGCTCACACAGGCATGTACCTCACTCAACCTAAGGTATTGAAATAAAAAAAAAAGGCAGTGTGCATTATATTCATTTGAAACACATAATAAAAAATGCCAAGGTCTAAATTTAATTTATTTTTGTCATTTAGAATACAATGGATAGATAATCATCTCAACGTGATCAGCCAAACATCTTTACTTTGCTAAACTGTTAAAGATTTTAATTATGCTAGCTTTGGAGAGCACTGGTCTAATGAGGCGATAGACTCCAGAGAATCTAAGTGGTTAAGAACTGTGAAATGAGTCTGATAGGATTTTTTTATATTCACCGTGGATCGTTTGCATATCAAAGAGGAGTAAATTATTGCACGACAGACCAATAACCTTCCCCGCCTTTCCCAGAGTAGCATTAACAAAAACAGTTGGTCTCCGGTAATGGTTCACTACAAAAAAATGCTGAAATCCTTAAGTATCTGCAATTAATATATATTATGGAAGAGGCTTCAATTTATACATTAAGTGATCAGATATTCTTAGGACACATCCGCTTCTCTAAAGCCACGTCATTTTCCTTTCATCAGCCCCAAATGCCAATTATATTTTGATGGATTTTGTCCCAAATGAGCATTTAGTTATTAGACATATTCAATTATTACTTGTCCCCTGGAATTAAACCTCTGAGCAAATTAAACAAAGAAAAAGGTCAGTACACAAGCCTGTGTCCTGTTTTGCTGTGTGGGGGCTATTATTTTCAAACACCTTGCGAAGTGACAGTGTGGGATGTATTTTTAGCTAACACACTTGACAGGACTGTCTGCACACTAACAATTACCTGTGAGCAGGGCTGACCCTTACACACTGTTTACTCAGTTGAAACAATAGTGAATAGACTTGTCTGTTGATGATAACATATTGATATGAGACCGTATGAGCCGACACCTATTTTTATTTTCCAGAATAAGCAAATAGGGAAAGAATAACTGGCCTTTTTTCTTTTCTTTTTTTTTTTTTTTTTTTAATCTGGATTTCTGCAGGTTTTTAATTAGACACAGACTACCATCCACTCTCCTCTCCCTGTTCTCCTCTTTCCTTCCAGTCACTTCTGGATCTACTAATGCTTTATCCCAAGGAAAAGCCTGAAAGTGTTACAGCCATTAAAACAGACACACACATGATATTTATGCCTCAAAAAGTCAAGGTGTTTGGTCTAACTTCCTATACAAGTGTAACTCCCATTAGTACTAACAACTATACCACAGATGGAGAGAAAAATAAAATATGTCCAGTTGTGTGGGGGAAAATGCTGGAGATAATAAGGATTTTAGGCTGAGTGACATTAATTTAAAGAGCTAACTGTGATGTCATACCTGTCTGCACACAACCCCTTGCCAAAAAAACGATTACATCACCTGATTAATAAAATAAAATTAGAAATACCCTCTCTCCTCCTGCCCTAAATTTAGTTCCTTTGGAATAATTCTGGATAGAATTCCTGACTAGCCTGTCAAACCGGGCAGCTGAAAAGTGTGCTCATCACTCATCCAGCAAAATGGTTAAATAAAATAATAGAACAAATGGCAAAAGCAAGTCAAATAGATCCACGACCACTCGCAATAAATTATGTAATTTACCATTTAACAGTCTCATTTTAACAGCGAGAGCTAAATTTCAAGTCAGATTCCCAGAACTGTGCTGCAATTACCGAGATGGCTGCAACTTCCTACGGACCAGGAGCAGGATTTAGACCTGAAACTGCCAAATCTACGGGAGCAATCAGGCTCCCGGATGTCTCAGTCCTATTATTTTCACTCGCTGGTGATCTGAAGTGTGATTTGCAGTTTCATTTTGAAGATACTAAAGATCTCACTCTTGCAGCTCAGAACACTGCCGAAATGGGGTTTATTTTTAAATTGCTGCTATGTACAGATGTAAAATCTAGATTATAGAAATGTCTAAATACTAAGCAGCAAAGATTACACAAATATAACATAAAAGGATGTGCTATTTTGTTGAAGACAATAGGTAAGCACTAAAAACTAAAATGAAACTAAAATACAGCTTTAAACAATCTGTTAGTTCTGAAAACATAACGAAAATATCACTTATGAAGTAGCATTCTCTCCTTGGAAACATTTATTACTATTACAGATACTTAAGAATAAAAGCAAAATGCTTTTAACTGAATTCACAGCTACATTTACTAGAGGGATGATTTTATTTCTTTTACACACACATTTGCAGTATTTGTCTCAGTCTTGCGAAGTGTTCTGAAAACAAAAGGGCATGAGAGATGTAATTTTTTTTTTTAATAAGAAGTGTCCATTACCAATTATTTTAAACTACAGCCCTGGCTCTTCATTGCATTTTTCAGGACAACTAGTCCTCTTGATTATGAAAGAAAATGTAGGCACAGGTTTAAAAAATGTATGTTGTGGGGACAGTTGACAGATTACTGCTCACGGAACTCAATTTCCCAACCCCAGGTATCACCGGCTCAAAGACAAACAGAGTTGCTCAACCTCTTTGTGTCCTTGTACCTCCATACCCAGGTGACCATGTTCAAGCAAGCAGAAAGTTGATTTAAACCTCATAATGACATCAGTTTTAAGCCATCATCTCTCTGATAAAAAGGAATAAAATATCGTGCTGGATTGCAACCCGCCTCAAGTCTCGAGTCCCTCTTTCCTGCCGGCTCCCGCCGCCCCCAGCGCTCACAGCTCATTTCCCTGCCAGAACCAGCCCTCCCTGCTTATGTTTGTGTGTCTCTGGCATGCAAGTCAGCACCCCTCAGGTTTTAAATACGCTCCTGGGCCAGGACTAATAGTTACACTTCCCTGCTAACCATATCAATCAATGCCACGACGGCTGAATTACCTACTGGTGTCTCCGATGTGTTACTGCACAGATTACACTTCATGCATCACCACATTCATTTCTTTCACATTACACATGAGCGTGTCTTGTCACTGCCCAATTGCCCTCCTTTGGACAGCTTAACTGATGGACTATACAATGAACCTTACTGAGCCAACTTAATGGTATAGGAGCTGTGGGAAAAATTAGAAAGGTTGAAGCTGGAGTCCGGTGGGTGTGTGGGAACAGCCTGGGATGCTTCCAACAATAAATCTGAAGTGTAATTAATGCACGTTACAACACTTTGCAAGCATAAATGGCATTTCAACTACGTGCCCTTTTTTTCCTAGACTTGTTTCATGCCTTTTTCCCATCATTCTGCATCGATGGTGACTGACCAGGTACTGCCCCAGGCCTGATCCTGCAGCTCCCAGCTGGGCACCCCCTTCCCATGGATCAGCCTCCAATTCCTGCACTGTGCTGCTGTACAGCAGACATTCAGCTCTGGGATGCTGTGAAGTTAAATTGAGACTTGAAGAGTCAGGAGTCAGGCCCCCAAAAACTCAGCCTCTCAAGACAGGAGTTCAGCACTCAAATACCTTCCTGGGTCTGGCAAAAATAAGCCTAAATAAAGTATGTCAGCCACATAGCAAAGCGGGCTCCAGTCCCCAGTTTGGTCTCTTTATCCACGTAAGTTAACATTCAGCAGCCACCTCACTCTCCTTTTTTGCAGCTATGTACACAGGAAAAAAAGGAGGGTGAAGAAGAGAAGCAATTTTGTCTCGTCCCCTCTATTTAAGCTAACAGAGCTGAATGTAAATTCATTGTATGATTTAGAAACTCGGAACAGCCCTAAGGCTGCTTTCAAGATCCCAAATCATTCAACCTGGGCTGACTCAAGCTATAAAGGTGAGTGTTCAAATTTATTATGGGGCCAGGGAAGGAGAAGGCAGGATTATTCAGAAATACCAGCATCATGGTTGATGCCATGGCATGCCTGAGCCATGCCAACTCCAAAGAGTCTGCTTTAACCACAGCAGCCAGAGCTCAGGCAAGTCTGTTAAAATGTCCCAAGGCTTGCAGACAAACCCAGTTTAAAAAGTAAAATAATAAATTTAAGCCAAAAAAGAAAAAAAGAGTATAAAAACCCTAGGTTATAATCACTGTCAAAAGTATTGTGGATTTAAGTAGTGGTTTCAGTGTACCTATGTCTTAAAAAAATAAAATAAATTGGGATTTCAGCAAAGCAGTAACTTCTTGCAGAGTGCGGGACTGAATAAAGATGTAGGAGGATCTAATTGTCAATAACACTATTAGAATTAAATGGAGTTAATCCCAATTTGCCTCAGTGCGGAGGGAGGAACAGAAGCAGCGAGGCAGTGACACGGAGGCCGTGCGAGCAGCTGTGGAGAGCAGTGTGTCCCCTGTCCCTGGCAGCCACAGCCAAGGCACTCAGAGCTCCCCAGCCCCTGGGTCAGAGCTGCTCCGTGCCAGCTCATCGCCAGGAAGGCACAAACAACACATCTGGGAAGGAAAAGCTCCTCTCACACACCCTTCGCCACGAAGCCAGCACCAGGAATCGATAAAAACTCCTCCTGTGAAGGATTCCAAGCCCGGATGAGTACAAGCAGCAGCTCCGAGTCTGCCAGACCGGCCACAGCTGTGCAAACTGCATGTGAACTCCGAGCCCTCTGCACCCCGCCAGTCAGAGCAGCCCGGCACTGCAGCACCGCCCTTGCAGAAAATAGCTTTGTAATGCCCACCCTGCCCCTCAGCATCTTTCCGTGCTTATTATTTTATGAGCCTGCGAGCTCCCTCTCTCTCCCCACGTGTAATTCCGTGCGAGTGGGCACAGGTGCCCAGCTCTGCCCCCCAAAGCCCTCACCTACCTTGTGCAAGGGGCTGCAAAGGCAGAGTGGGCTGCCCAGGCTGGATGGTCAGCAGCCCCTGACGCTGCAGAGACAGGAGGTGCTGCTGCTGCAACTGCTGCATCTGTAAGAGCTGCTGCTGAAAGGCCAACTGCTGCGTGGCCACTTGCTGCTGCTGGGGCTGGAAAAGATAAAAAAAAAAAAAAAAAAAAAAATGCACACACGTTAATACAAGAGCAAAGCAGAGGGCTCCTTGTCTTAACCTGCTTCATTTTCTGATGGCAGTCGCTCAGTACCACGGCCAAGCCAGCGAGCCCACCACCCCTGGCAAAGACCCCAAGGCATGTTTAGGTGCTGGAGCTAACACTGGGCTGCACATTCCCATCTCCCATGGCTAACTTTCGACCAACATAAATCCTTGCTGCCATCCCAATTACAAACGTATCCAGCATTTCTTGGTGCACGTGTTCATGTTTTACCCCAGAAGGGGCTGTGTTTCAGTAGTGGGCAAAGCAAATGCTGCTGAAAATCCTGGGTGATTCTTCGAGGCAAAGAACATGAGAATCAAACCTCACGATCACATCACACTTAGATGTAACAAGAAACCCTGCACTGTGCTCTGTTTGCTCATTCAAGGGCTGTCTCAACTATTAAGGCAGTTCGACTTAATTTATGGTATTTTATACTTACTCTCTCTTCTTCATCCATCAAGCCCCACAATACTTTCTGTTACACTGGAATTATTCTGTGCTGTATTTAAGGCTGCTACTTCTGCACTTTGAAATTTTTAATTATTCTCACTAGAAAGAAGATGGAGTTGCTTTACTCCGCAGGGATGTGAACCTTGAACCTTCGAGGTGTAAAAGAACATGTTGCTTTTCTCACTACTGTACCCAGAGAAGCTTTTAACTACTCTGTTTATCACTTCTGACATAAATAAATGAGAAAAAATCAGACCTTTGAAGAAGAAAAACTTCATCTAATATTGTTAATTAGCCATGACAAACGATGAAATAACATTGTAAATCTTTCATAGAAACAGCCACTAGATTTTAATTACACACATTCATAATTTAGCAAACAACATCTTACTTGAATGTGAGTGTTTAATATGTACAGTACTCGAGGCTTCAGAGTCCTTAATTTTGTTCAGTTAAGGAAGCCTCTAGGTTTTGCTTCCATGCTCATCTTGTATTTTATTTGCTTTGTTCTTTAAAATCCATGAAAGGCTTTGCATTTTGATAAATATCTTTTTATTTATTGTACAATGACAGGAGGAAAACTTTTGTTGTGTAAAACATCAATACATCATGCCAGTGTTTAGCAGTTCCTTGTGCTAGCCAAAAAAAATTAATGTAGATTTCCTTAGTAATTATCTGAGTGATAGAAAGATAATACAGTGCAGTAGTACAATAAATAGAAGGAAATTATCTAATATCCCTAATCTGCTAGGAATCATATCAAGGTGGAGGTCTTATACACATTATGGCTAACAATTATGGAAAGAAAATTAACTCTTACCAAACTGCACACTTTCACAAACAAACCCCTGGCAGATCCCAAGCTTTCTGTCACCCTTCCTTGACACCAAGCCAGAGGATCACTGGCCCCATTCCCTACTGGTGTTACACAGGGAAAAAGTCCCACCAGAGCTGCTGGAGCAGGACTGACAGACACCAACCGTGGGTTTGACCCCCACCTTCTCGTACCACCGTGCCCCATCAATCCTAATACTGCAACTAACTTCATACCCACAGCTCCGAGAGTCAGTCATGCTATTCATCTCATTTATAAACTCAATTTATCTTATTTCCAAAGAAAACCTAGGACTTCAGGAACACATTTAAACAAATAGGTGTTTGGATATTCTGAAACTCTGAGAGTTTACATTTCTTTTCAACAGCTTGCTCAGACACATCCATTTGTTGCAACTATTTGCAACAGCACCATATGCATGCAGGCCCCAGCAACAGTTGTAATAAGAGCTAAAGTAATGTCTGCCTCAATAAATATTAATTTTTAAATATATATAGTTAATATATTTATATTAATACATTTATATTAGTATTACTTGGTGTAGTAAGCTGTGTTTTACCTATTTGCCATCTGAGTGCAAAGTTAGCACATGGGGTTTTTTAAAAAAACCCTTTATATCAATTGACTGATGCCCGTTCGGTTGTCTTCTCAGCTATCCTAAGAAAAGCTCTTGAACACACTCTACTTTGAAAAGCCAGGATATAAAAGTATACAAGGCCCATTGTCCAAGAAAGAATTTAAAAGCAAGACACGTTGCCAAACTGCGCTCCCCACCCAGTTACCAAACACAGGATACAAGGCAGTTTGTTTACTTCTCACAATTGAATGCATACAAAAAAGGTCTCGGTGCAGTCCTGTTGTCAGGTCAGTAGTCAGTGTTAAAATGCTGAAATATCCTGATAAAACTTGCATTTTTGATCCCCTCCCTAAAGCTTCTGTCAAAGGTCTGTTTTCCTTTCTTAGGTTACTCCCTACTGCCTAACATAAACTGTGACAGTGCCGGAGGACAAACTGCCCTGCTCGGGAAGCAGCGCGCTCCGTCCAGCGCCGCGGGACCCTGCGAACCCCCGGCTCCAGAGCCCCCCGACTGCACTGGGGGCACAGGGCTGAGACCCCACCCCAGCACCTCTGCCCCTCCTGCTGGGCACTGCTCATCCTCTGCTACGCCGCGCAGCCCTCGAGTAAAACCCCAGGAACCTCACCGGGGTCCGTCTGCTGCTCTGCTCGGGGGTCGGACCCCTTTCACCAGCGGGGCTGGGGAGGGTTGTTGTGTTTTCCTTCTTTCACGACAGCACAATAGGACAAGGCAATCACAAAATGACTTGGGGGATGCCGTACATGAATACACTTGTTCCATCTGTCAAGGTACACGCTCGGCCCTCGTTAGCACGGCAGCCGCTGGCCCCCGCCACGGCACTGCCCGGCAGTTTTCAGTGCCAGAGGGAGGGGAGAAAATAAAATAATACAACACCACCTTCTCCATGCTAATTCAGCAAGAATAACCTCCTTAAGCTGGGCTGAACAAACCTGTGGGGTGAAACGCATTGTTGAAATGGACCTCCGCTAAAATCATCAGCAAAAATACTCCCCCCCAAACCCCTAGAATAAGCTGAAGGGACTTAGGTCCTTGTTCTCTTTCCAGCTATCATGTTAAAATGCTCTTCTTGAAACAGGAAGGAGTCCTTTCTTATTGTTGCTTTCGCTAGTGTAATATCAGAAGTGTGACCACAGTAAATCAGTGTGTTAGATATTGAAATGCCATCACATTGTCTAACGTCCCTTCTTGTCTTTTTTAACACAAAGTATTTTTTTTTCTTTAAGCTCCAAGCCCTCATCTTTGTGTCTGAGATGCTCTCCTGTCTGACAACAGCAATTTAGAAGAGTTAACTTTTATCGTTCATTCTGCTGTGTAACTTTCCCCTTCAAATTTCTTTATCTGCCCTCTGAGCTCATCTGAACTTTCATGTTCTCCCAGCATGCAGGCTTGCATTCAAAACTATGTCTAATAGACCAAATAAGAGGTTAATAAGAAGTGGCAACAGAAAGAAAAAATACAATCCCTGGTAACTGATAAGAATGACAGTGGCAGCCCTTTATTGTTTGTCTTCAAATATAGAGTTAAAGATCTTTAAAAAACTAAATTTTGACGCCTTTGAAAAGAAAGAAGCACAAAATAACAACAGGGGGTTATTGCCTGCCAGCCACAGGGGAGAAGCTCCATAATTCTTATTCTCCCTTTTGAAGGCTGTTAGAAATCTGATTCAAAAAAGCAACAGCAGAAGGAGAAAGCCTCTTGAGGCTATCGCCATTTCCTGTGATCATGCATAATGCGTTTCAAAAGTGGGTTTTTACCAATTCTGTTGATCAATTGCACCTCCTTCATATTCCCTCTTTTTTCTGCTGTGTTTACATCTGATGTGACTCAATGACAAGCGCTGTCTGAGACTGTGAAACAGACCTGTCATGTTGATTTATGGGCGCATCAAACCACGACTTGTCCAAACTGAAGCTCGCAGTTCATTAATTAGAGAGTTGTGACTTTGAAGTCAGCTTTCAGACTGTGGTTTTTAACATTTGGCTTAATTTATATGCTCTTGAATGTGGATCTCTAAGGAAAAAACTGAAATTCCCTTCTTGTCTTTGAACTTCTTTTGACCGCACAATAATCATTTCTTTGTCCAGAGTGATGCCTGCATCCCAGAGTCATTAACGCGCATTGAACTGCCACTGATGAGTAAGCCCTACTGAATTAGAAAAACAGCCAGCAAAACAAAGCTGAGAGCATTCTGCACAGTGATATCTCACAATTACATGCCTTCCCTCCCTGTGCCATTTCCATTTTAATTACTGTTAGTCCTTTAGATTTACATTTTAGACACTTTTTAATCTGTTCCCTTTTTATTATAGTGGCGCCCGTAAGCGCGCTATGGTTAAGGTTGTGTCAGCGTTTCCATTATAAACCCCCCTGTTTTCAGGGGTTTATAACTCAGCTGGAAAAATTCACTCTGGGTTGAAACTTGGCACAGGTGACACGATTTGCCGAAATTTCAAGGGGGCTGGGGAGAAATTTGTGCGTGCTTCGAGCAACACCCCTCATCAAGTGACACAAGCGCTGCCGCTATCGCCGGACATCACCCGGTGTCTCACGCCAAGAGCAGCTTTCTAAGATCTACCTAAGCCAGCACTGATGTCAGATTAAACAGGAAAGTCTCAAACTCCTCGAGACTTAAGAGATCGACTCAGCACCTTAAAAAAAAATGTAAGTGCAGGAAAATTAAATTGAAGCACACCAGAAACAACAAACGAAGTTTCAGATGTGACAAGTATTTTGGAAGGGAGGTGTCTGTAAAGGACAGGCAGAAACTACCCATGTCTGTCCCCTCCAGTTATGGACCGTGGTAGCATCAGAGCAAGGTCTCCTGCCACCTCTTCTCTGTGTCACCACTGACTGCTCCAGTGTGCTCCCTCCTGCTCAGCTCCTGCTGTGAGGAATGCACACCCAGAACCTCTCTGGCTGCAAACTGCAAGCCCAAACTCAACACCTCTCGGCATTCCGCCTTGTTTAGAGAGGACAGCAGCGATCTGGGCCCTCTGCCTTGCCCCCTCCCCTCTCCACCGTAACTAACTCCCCAAAGCACTCTCCCCAGATACAAGTCTAGATGCCTGCTCCAGGACTCATACCGAACAGCAAGGCCTGCTCCCCTGCTATAAAATATGTGGCAGCGAGCAAATGGAAAGCACAGGAAAACACAGGCGAAAACAGGACAATAACTCTAAATCTGAAAGCTGAGGCCCGATAGAGTCAGTTCAGTTGTGCAATCATTTATAAGATGAATGACAGTTTAATAGCCACTAGACAGTCCCCAGGGATCTGTGGTTTGAAAGTAAAATGGGTATTGTCTGTACCTCTTTAGGCTGTTTTCCAGCATGTTGTTGCTGTAAAAGTTGAAGCTGCAACTGTTCCTGTTGTTTCTTATAAAACTCTTGAAGCTGCTGCTACAAAGAAAAGGAAAGATGGTAAGTAACAAAGTGGAGAGCCAATTCAGTGTCCCTTTTGGTGTAACACACAAACTGTGATTTGAAAAATAGCATCCTTTTATCTGTAATGGTCTGACCTTTAGTTTGAAACTCAACAATAAATTCAGTGCACACTGACTATTCTTGGCATTATCGTTTGAAAAGTAATCTCCAAAATGAACTGATGAAAAACATACCATTTTCTACACAAACTAATTAAAATAAGGCAAGGAATGACCTTTGATTGTAACAACAAAGCCAAAATGCCCTTGCTGAGAGAGCCTGGCGAATCTCTGTTGTGAAACACACATGCTCTCTAAATGATAGGGTTTGACTGTATTAAGTGTTGTTCAATACATGCATAGACATCCTGGGAAATACTCTCCTCCTCCCTCTCCCCAGATGTGCTCTGCGCCGGCAGAGCTCTGGCACGGGCAGGATGGAGCCTGGGAGCCAGGAGGGAGCAGGCAGGGTCGGGATGGGGGGATGCTGACACCCACCCGGGGTCCGTGAGACCCTGCTGTGCCAAACGCTGTGATAACAGAGCCTCGGGGCTTGTTGGTGGCCAACTTCCAGCTGAGAAAGGACCACGGGCTGCGAGAAGCACTGACACACAGCCCAGCATACGCTGGCTGGAATCAAACAGGCTCGCAAACCTCTCCGCTTTTATTTCCACCGTTTCCACAGCCCTTTACGGCTCCAAATGGAAATAACGAGGTCTAAATTGGGAAGTATGGCCCTTCTACCTTGTTTATTCCAATTAGTCAGGGCACACCAAGCCTTCTGGGGGATGCGGGCAAAAGCAACAGGGACATCTGCCGAAGTCCTGACACTTAAATATGCATCTGTACTATTTAGCTGATCTTGGAAACACTCCTAGCACTGCTCCCTGGATTTGTTTCCAGTAGCTATTTCTAGAATTAAAAACAAAAGAGCAGTCAGTTCAACTCAGAGCATGGCTGCTCCAAGGTCCAGACCTGAGATGTGGGCAGCTTCTTTCCCCAGGAGTGTTCCAGGAGGTGAAGCCTCCAGCATCCACAGGGGCCACCTGAGCAGCTGTTAAGGAAACAATTACCTGTTGAAGCATGAGTGCCTGCTGCTGTTGGAGCAGGACTTGGAGTTGCTGGGGAGTTAGCACTTGTTGCTGGAGGATCTGCTGCATTTGCTGGGGAGTGATCACTTGAGGTGTCATCATAGCCACCGACACTGGAACCTGAAGGCCAAGAGGAGAGCAAGAAGGTCAGAGTCATCACCACAGCTCCTCCAGCGTCCCCATGCCACGGGAGCCCACACCTGGCACAGAGGGGACTGAAGGTGAGACTCCTTACAGCCCACCCTGGCCAGCACAGAGGTACTGACCACACCTTCCCCTTTTCCAAAACACTATTGGATGAAAATTCTTTAAAGCAAGTAATACGGTAAAGATTTATTTATTTTTACAAGACATCGTCAGCTGGGTCCTTTCCCTCCCAGAAAGCCCTTGCCTTCTGTGGTAAAATCCAACAGCCAAATATCCCATGCTGATGGGATCTAGACCCTATTACGACAGGTTTTTCAGAAAATTGAAGGAAAGCTCAGTGATGTGAATAACAGCACTAGACTCCTATGCAATTTTTACAGAAAGGCCCTACCACGATGTCTTTACCATTCCATATTCACCCAGCATACAGATGTCTTCAATTCTTTCATATTATGTGAGATACCATTAAAAGCCGCTTTCCATGACATTTCAGTGACAAACAGCTACAGTGATGAACTTGATAGCATTTCATATTTGCAACTGTTAACACGTTTCTGCACGGGCATCTTTGCAAGGAACCTGTACACTGTATCTGAAAGGATGATGTCTTGTTCAGATAAAACACTGACATTAAAATGACAGGCTGTCTTGGCCAAGGTTACACAAATTGTATTCAAGCGGATACCTAATGACAATGCTATGAATTCTGCAAGCTTTCTAGAATGTAATTTAGCTATTCAAAATAATCACTGCACTTGTGTTTAATTTGCAGACTACATGAGAACCATTTTGTCAGTCCCAGTAATGCAAGAAGACTATTTCCCTAGAAACCCACCCATCTACCCTCCACCCCAAAAAAGGAAAAGAAAAGGAAGAAAAAAAACAATAGAGGAAAAGACAAAACCCATATGAGTTTTAACAGTAATATTGAAGCACCTTACTTTTCTATAGTTTCAAATCAAATACATGACAGCACAAAACTAAAAGCAGTAAAGGATATACTTTGCTAAAAAGGATCTCCTGTCATCTCATGTATTACAATAAAAGGTAATAATATGTTTAGCACTTTTTCCGTGCACCACTTTTTAAAAAAATCAGCAGACAATAGCTGATCAGAAGATAAAGCAGTTAAAAAAAAAAAAATCCTCCAGTGTAGTAGTAAGCAAGAGAGAAATGCAGTATTAATTTTATGTAACATAATGTCTTAATATGCAGTTTATCTTGACTTTTTCACATGATTTGTCCTGTCATTTGCATAGCAAGCTCTCATTCCTAATTTCACAGTCATTATGCACTGATGTCCTGATTTCTCAGCATCACTAATCTTGATGAACTAAAAATGGTTCCTGAAGGTCAGACGCATGTACAGAGCACATCTCGCCGTGTTGTTGTGTACACGCAGTGTGCCAGGGCCAGACACTGCCTCCAAACATTTGCCTGAGCAAAGCCCACCAAGGGCTCGCGTTCCTCTGACATCCCATTAATGCGGGCACAGCGAGGTCCTCTGAGCATCCCCCGTGGCACAGCACATTCCCACATCGCTGATGGGATCCAGGCTGGTGTGAACGCTGGCAAAGGGAGATTTAATTGCAGGACAAACGCCAGGACCACCAAAACCAGTGGCCATCCTCCCATGGCCAGCACCACGTCCCCGTGCCTATGGGAAAGCCACCACCTCGCCATGCAGGACCAGCTCTGAGGACACTGAGTCATCAGGATGGGCAATCCCATTAATCCAGAATATCTTAATCCGTAGTCTTTTAAAAACTTTTCTGGGAGTAGAAAATTATTTAATTAAATCCTGCCGTCACTATCTTCACCCCGAAGCGTGACTCACCTTCATTATTCTCATCCCCAGAGAAGTTTACTTTACCCTGGGGTTTGTACTACCTCTCATTGAAGTTGGACCAAGCAAACAGAAGAGGAAGCATGTTTAAGTATGTTTTCTGTGCCCTTCTTGGAAGATAGACAAGACAAATACTCTTCAGTCAGATTTATGACGACAAGCGGGGATACAGACAGGAATAGGGTGGGGTGCTGTAAACCCTACACATCGGTGATTAATCCAAAGGGCTGCATTCTGCCGTCAGCTGGGCAGGGACAACTCCCATTCACTTCCATGGCCTTTCTGCACGTTTATCTTGGGACAGATCTGGCGATTAGGCCCTATCTTTGAAAACTGGCCATGTACCTTCCAGTAACAAATCTCTCAGCTGCACACTCCTTGCTAAAACAGAAGCACTTAAGCAGAAAGAAAAAAATAATCACGTATGTGTGGCACACAGCTACAGAGTACAAGTACACAGAGTACAAGTTTGTGTTGGTCCGTTCAGCTTCATTTTACCACCTGAAACCACATTTTCACACCACACCTGCGCTTCTAAAGAAGGTGCTGCCTTCCATTTATAAACACAGCTAACAGCCACATTTAGCCAGGGCCTGTACTTTAGTTTATCACGAAAGCAACTTACGGAAAGCTTGCACAAACAAATTCAAATAAACCAGAAACTACGGTGTTAAAAATTACAACACACATCCCGGACGAGCGTGGGCACACACGTACGGTCTGAGTGACTTTAAATAGTTAAGAATGATGGCCTATATATCCACTCTCTTAACTCCCAACGTCCAACTTTTCCATGTAGCTAGTCCCTGGTAATACTAGGAATCAAAGGGCATGCAGCACCAGCAATAGGCTATTATAGCCCACACTTTATTACCCATTACTACCGAGGTCATTAGCGGTAAGAGTGATTGTACCGGTCTTAACCTATTGATCATTGTAACTACTATCATTTAATCCCGTGTTGAATGTCTGGAAAGCTGCTAAAGGCACACAAGAGAGAGTGCTTTAGTGATGAGAAATATAGCCAAAGCTTGGAAATTACACTTTGATTCATAAAATCTAGCCAGTGGTTTAAATCAATAGTATTTAAAACAGTCATGTAAGTTCTTAACTACAGCTCTCTAATATTTATGGGTCCCTTTTTGAGTGTATTCAGTCAAAACTAAACTTTATTTTAGATACCGCGCAATATACTTTACATTATGCTAGATAAAAAATATTTATTTCTGATATTTTGTCTGATAGTAAGTGAAACCTAAACCAAGAGCTATAAATTCATTTTAGATTTCTATCTCTCAGATGTCAACTTAAATGTGTTGCCAAAAAAAATTACAAACCAACTTTAAAAATGACTTAACTGTTTAAGTACATGAAAATGAGCGTGTTTTATGAGTTAACAATGAATCACAGAAGGCAGTTTATGAAGAACTAAAATAATTCTGTCTTACTGCCTTCAGGGAGCTGAAGTTCAAATTAAACTACTGGCAGATATATTTAAAGAATGCTAAGTTAGCATGCAGAGAAGAAATCAATCTCTTATTTTTTCTTTCAAGTTGTTTATTTCTATTTTGCACTTGAAACATGATTGTTGTTATTGATATGATTAATGAACTACTTTTGGTATTGTTGACTGATAACAATAGGGTGTGGTAGATACCCAGCTGCATGTAAACCTGGCAGCAAAGGTAAAAATACAGCTGCAATTTGGCTTTGGGAGCTGTGCTAGTATGGACCTGCTGACATGCTAATACCATCAACGGCAAAAAATGTCTTTAATACTCACAATTGTCTTCGCTCACTGTTTCTCCCAGGGTTTTGCCTCTGCTCCTCCGCATCCCCCAAAGCCCTCCCGGCCCCGCAGTCCCCTCTGAGACCCTCCCATTTCAAGCCCTACGAACGCCCTATTTTGGCGAGACTGACCAAGGCAAACTTCCACAAACTTGGGCCAAGCTCCCCTTTAACTTCCCCACGAAATTACAGCAGGGATGCATTTGTCACTCCTCCACACAACCCAGACAAGGGTCACGGGGATGAAAATGATTTAGTCCTACTTAATCATCTCCATTCCCTCATTTTTGGTGATATTAATATAATTAAATACTAGCTAAATAATTTCAAGCAGTTTAATCTTGTATG
This sequence comes from Acanthornis magna, assembly GCA_036785705.1. Classification (NCBI taxonomy): domain Eukaryota; kingdom Metazoa; phylum Chordata; class Aves; order Passeriformes; family Acanthizidae; genus Acanthornis; species Acanthornis magna. The sequence goes on along the minus strand of JAWUZG010000049.1, from coordinate 4,407,478 downwards.
AAGCAAAAAAAAAAAAAAAAAAGAAAAAAAAAAAGGAAAAAAAAAAGAAGAATGCCATTTTCACACCCTGTGCCTCCGATGCTGGATACGGCTGTGGTCCTGTTAACTGTTAGCAGGCATGCATAGAAGATGGGGAGGATTTCCTTAATTCATAAAGAATAACTCTGCCAGAAAATCCTTTTCTCCCGCAACCTGTGTTCGAACTTGATTTCAGTAAGCCCTCATACCAGGCACCTTGGATTTCCAAACAGCAATTCTTCGGTTAAAGATTTTGTGATAAAAGTTAAACGGAGCAAAACAGCTGAACACAGAAAAGAACAAGTCACTGAGGAACAGTTAAAAATACTGAATAAAAATAGCTACGGCCAGGCAAAACCAAACAATGAACTTGAGCTGTCCTATTAGCAAGCTATTATATGCGATATATTTAAAATATAAAAAAAAATTTCAGCCGAAACAATGCAAAACATGAGAAGATAAAGCACTGACACCCTGGTAAGCAGAGAAGCACGGTGCCACAAGCCAGAGCAGAGCCCAGCAAAATAAGAAGTGCTGAAAGCAGGCAGGACCTGCTTCCATCCTGAGACTAAAACATTTCCGACATAATATTTCATCCTCCAAAATCCCAACACAAAAACGCCACTGTCGGAATTATTCACGCAGGAACTGCCGTGCTGGTTCATTATGCGAAACGGAATCTCACTTTTAGACTTAGTTCTTTTGCCATAATACAGCACAGTGCATTAAGACAGGTAATGTTTATTATATTAATGTAAAATCAGCTAAGTAGTCTGTCATTAGCATAACTGTGCTCTCTGTAACAATACAACTCCCTATTAAAAGAGGGGGGTGAAAAAACCTCCTTAAAATTAAATTAGCATTTTATTATTATAATTTTGTTTATTGTATTTTATCAGGAGAGAAGATCTCCTTCTGACCCACAGAAAGCAGAACGATGGGCTCTGCTGACATTCCCTAGCATGTCAGGATGTCTGCCGTCTTCTGTATTCTCTCCTAGCTGAGGAAAAACGGGAATATTTTCGTATTTGTTTACAGAATGAAACATCTGATCTTATCTTCCACTTCTCATGCATACCAGGTTTCTCACTAAGTGCCAGGATAATTGTTTCTGCTATAATAAATACCCATTTAATTTGCATAAAAATATAAAGTTTACATAAATTAAATCCTTTCTACATCTAACATTTGTCAAATAGAGACTAAACCATAACATACACACATATATCCAAATACCCCTTTAATAAGATGAGTGAGATTTTAAGCTCGAGATTACCATCATAATTTTTCACATTTAAAAAAGTTACCATTTTTGTCTCTGGCATGAAAGAAAAAATTATATAACCTGCTGTACATGGTACCAAACAGTGGTGATTTTATAATGACTCAGTTTAAAAATAAAAAAAAAAAAAAAGGAGGAACAAACCTCCATTTTTTTCCAGAGTTTAGGAGAGGAAATGTTAGATCAACATATTCTGCCAAAAAAGCCTCAAATAAACCAAAAGCAATCCTGCTTAGAAACATCCAAAATACCCCTAAAGCCCTTGAAAACCCCTTGAAACCCTCTCTCCCAAACACCCTTAATATACTGAGAATGATCATGGTGTCAGACTTCTTACATTTGTGTATTAATTCATACATACATTATGGAGAGCTTAATTAAATAATAAAAGACCGTGATTGAACCAGCAACATTTAATATGCCCAGAATTTCATGTGAGTGAAAGGGAAGTGTTATACAGAGGGGCTTTTTTTTTTTTTTTCTTATGGCAGATTTTAAAGCACTGCAACTCCCAACAGATTTCTAGGAAGGATGAGCCCTCTCTACATCCCTGGCTATTTTATTCTGAAAGAATCAAATCTGTAGCTGCCTGCTCTTCAAACTCGGGGCATTTGAGATGACGTACGTTGTCGTGGCCAGTTGAAAAAAAAAATTAGTGATTCTTGGAAAAAAAAAAAAAAAAAATCCACCTGGTTAAATCGTGCTGTTTATTTCCCACACAAACCAGAGCTCTGCTTAAACACTCGCTTGGCTTTGCCACTCTGGTTCCAAGTGACGCCTCTATAACAGTTGTAAACTTTATTTGCTTAAAAATGTGCAGGTTTTCACACCTATGGCAGACACCTACAGCTGAACATCACAGCTAAGCACAACGGTGCAAATTAGATTCTAATGAGAAAACATCAGTCGCTTCTTTGACAATTTTGCCATTCACTGATTTACTTCTAATGAAGACGCACTCCAACCAGCCAGCTCGCCGTGTTAAAGGTCAAAGCACGTTCAAAAAAATGCCTCACAAAATCAAGGCAAATGGGAAACCCGTAAAGAAACCTTCTCATAAAGTGGCGTGGCAATTAAAGTAATTGTGCAAAAAGCCGTCTTCGGTAAAAAGTAAAAGAAATTAAGCTGCCACTACTGTAACAGGTTAGATGAAAATCAAAATTTAATGTATTCTCCCTTGTGTCATCTTGTTTTGTCAAGACATCAAATAGAATTGGAAAGTACAAAATAACAAGCCCTTGAGAAATCACAGAAGCCGACCTTTTTGATGTTGTTGGTTTACCTTGTTCTCAGTTATTTGAACAATGATGTTTCAGATTTAAGGGCAAGATAAAGCTTAAAAATTAAAACCCGTTGTCAGTTTGGGGAGGAGGGGGTGTTGTCCCTCCCAAATAACAGAGCATCTTACCTAATCAATGAAGGCAAATCCGTCCAAAACTAGTGCACAGAACAATTAGCAATTCCACTTATTTGTTCAATATTCAGTCTGGGTTCTCTAACATTCATTCAACTTCAGTACAGACTACAGATCCTCCTGCTGGCGCAGGAAACCGCGTTGGAAAGGTTAAAAAGAAAAAAAAAAAAAAGAGAAAAAAAATGCTGGGGCAGAGATATTTGCCAGTGCTGCTTCTCTCCCAATCTCTACACGGACACTTTAATCTGCAGATGAGTATATGGTGGATTTTCTTCCCCTTTCCTTACAACTGGAAAGCGAAGCTGAACAAGTAAGCACCTTGTAAAAACAAAAGAGTACAGGACATTTTAACTGAACTACAGCAAAGTAGTTTCCAGTAATGCAGTTCTGCTTTCAATAAAACAAACAAACTGCTTAAAACAAGCCAAGCCTTTCACCAAACAATAACAAATTTAGCTTATGGTGTCAGGACTTTCCCACAATCTAGTTTTGCAGGTGTTGATAAAACTACCCTTGCTACTGCTTTTCCCTAGCAAAGAGGGGAGAAAAACAACACCAGTAAGTCATCCTGCTATGGGAAACCTTTACAGAAAGTAAATCCAAGGGCTGTGTCCTCCCAGCTCAGGTTTGTCTACAGCAGCTCTGAAAAGACTAAGAAATACAGAGCAGGAAAGCACAGGAGCTTTTGAAACTCCTTAAACTTTTGAATGCAAAAATCCTTCTCCCCTTACCTTTCTTCAGCTGCCGGAGCATGTAATCACAGACACAGAAACCACGGCATTTTGCACTGAAATAGTCATTTCAGGATTTTAAAACCAACTCCATTCTCAAGCAACAACGGTGCTCGAGCACTGTCAGGTTAAAATGGTGCATAAGAAATCACTCTGACTGCCCTACCTCGCTTTCAACGCTTAAAAATCCATTTTAGCCTTCTCCACACAACTGTTGCAAGCCTTTCCGTCCTTGCACACAACTCAACTCGCGCAGACATCAGAGCCCAGCGTCCATCAGTGCAACCATCCATCTGTGACCCATTACAACCCAGGGGTGATGTGCTACGGCTCTACCGTGGGCTCTGATCGCTATTCACACCCCAGCACAAATTTCAGCGTGGGGTTAAGAGTTACACTTCCAAAACGTGTGCAGCGCTCATCCAGCTCTAGAAGAATGGGAGGCACCCACACCTTCCTCTGAGCACCGTCCCTGCAAAGCCAGCGCAGGGATTTCACTTCTTCCCTGTCAATCCCATTGTATTTATGACTTCTCTTTAGTTCAGCTGAGTGACTGGTCAGAGCATGTCTCAGAGCTTTTTTTTTTTTTTCTTTTAAAGCAAAAATAACACTGCTTAGAAAAGGGAGGGCACAATGGCAAAGCACAGTAAAGTGAATGTTAAACAAGACTCAGAAAAAAAAACAAACCAACTGTAGCAAACAAAAAAAATTTCAAAGCAGCCCTTCCTATCATAAGCTTTCTGATGATTTATGGTTTACCAACTCAGCAAGGTTACGCAACACTGCATGCCTTTAGATGCATTATTTGAGTCAGTTGAGATTTAATTAAGATCACAGCCTCCAAAATCCCTGTCAAATGAAAATTCACAGAAGACAATACACTATATATCCTCATGCAGATAGTCTCCATTCCATGCTCTGGAATAACATAAGTTAATCCTCGTTTCTATGGTGGCAGACAAAAGTTCACTAATTTTGTTTTCTTTTGACACTTGTGTTGTTTTCTGTTTTATGTCATGAGATCATTCCCTTTTGAGAGGGGAGGGGAGCTGATATAGGGGGAGAGGAGGGAGAGCAATATGTCTGAATATGGCAGCAGATGTATTTTGACATTCTCACAGCTCTGCTGTGATGTCATCAAGTTTTCATATAATTAACCCCTGCCAGTAAGAGCATCCTTTCATGACATCTGTCCATTGGGAAGAGGAGGAAGGAGTCAGGAAAAAACCACAAAAAGTGCCTCAGTCTTGCTCTCACACTAAAACCAAAATCAAACAAAATTAAATTAAGGCTACAAAACAGCATTCACATCTTCCTTCTGTATCAGTGACTGGCTTTTCCCAATTCATTATCTGCCCCAAATGCCTCCTCACCTCCGAGGTGCTCTGAAACCACACGCCACAGATGCCCAGCTCATTCCCAGCGCCTTCTCCTCCTGATGGTCCTGGTGCAGGGGAACCCCTTCACTCTATAATCCAGCTCCTCTATTTGCTAAACACGAGCACGTTAAATAAAACAGTATTTCTTACAGAGAAATTGCTAGAACTTTACCTCATTCCACTGTATTCGTATTTGCATTATCTTAATATCTGCTTGCTTATCTCATGGTTTAGAAATGACAGGTGCTAGCGGTCTTTTGTTTGACAGGCCACTACACAAATAACTGTCTTGCCTGAAAGGGCTAATGCACTACTAATGAACAATAAATCAACTTTGATTATAAAGTGTCAGACCAATCAGTTTGCAGTTCAGCTCTATCACAGTCTAGGCCAAGGCAGCTACTCTGTTTAGGCAGGACTCGGGTTTCATCTCTGCAGCCTTATCAATGAAATTTTTTGGACGTAGCCACAGGAGATCACTGAAAGCCCTCTGACAGCAGATTTTCCGCTGGCTGAGAGGACAGAGCCTGCTTTTAGAGACTTCCTAGGCTGCTACTACAATAAATATACAATCAACAAAAGCCATTTCTTTACCAGACAGAAGCACACTCTAATGACATATGCACACGTACACATGTGTTGTAGCCCTGACTTTTAGAAGCAAACAGAAATGCCTTTCAACTTGGTGTAAAAGATGTGCGAGATGCCTGAGAGCTCTGCTCATTAAACACACTTATGAGGGGCTCGATTTGGTAAATTCTAATTTAGCAGGCAGGGTGCTTACAGCTCCAGGGGGAGAGGGAGGTGAAGAGCCTCCTCTCCTACTACAGCTACTGCAAGGCATTCCAGGATGGGGCCCGGGAGCATCAGGCGTGATAATCAGCTGTGATCCAAATAAAAAAAAAAAGATTTTAACATTTCGGTTTATTTATAAAAAGGCAAACTAGTATGCGCAAGTCACTTTTTATTAGAAATAAACTTCAGCGATTTATTGTAGTTCACAACTCAACACTCACTGCTAGAATAAATCCAACCGTTTGGTTTTCATAAACAGATCTTGGTCACCCTGAATGATTCACATTTCCTGCCACCAAACTTGTTTTTATTTAAAAATACGAAATGGTAGCGTGTCTAACGCCGGCACACGCACCGAGACGACCGTGTCGCGCTACCGAGGCGCTTCTCCCTGCCACCAGCACAAGGACAAGCCACAACTCTCAGCCTTTTCGGAGGCAAGCTGGCCTTGAAGGAGTTAATTTCAGAGAGGAAGAGTGTATATGCACTTTGCTCTAAACTTACCACCCACTTCCTAAGGGTTCCCTCCTCCCCGCCACCACCACCCTCGAAATTTCAGCTTACTCGCACTGCAACGCTGCCACCGAGCCCGGCCGCGCCGAGATCCCGTTACATCCACTCCGCCGGGGCTCTCGGCACCACTCAATGTCAAAAACAAAGCTCGCTCACTCAATTTCCCCCCCGGTAAATTGACTGGCGAATCCATTCAGCGATCCCGGTTCCTGACATTTAAACCTGACACTGTGTTTTATCCGGCTCCGTGCACTTTCCCTCCTTCCTCGCTCCTCTTTCCCAACTCCAGCGCTGCGGCAGAGCCCGCGCGGCTCGGCGCACTCGCGACTGTCACGACAGGCGCCAGGCGACACGCTCCGCGCCGCTCATCACTTCGAAAAACCCCCGGCGAGTTGCGGGGCGCACACGCTGTCCCCTCCCTCCTCCTCCTCCCGCGGAGCAGCCGGGACCGCGCGGCCGCCGCGGCTCTTTCCGCCACTTTGCGCGGGCCTCCCCCTCCCCGGTCCCCCCGCGGGCACCCACCTGGGCGGCGGCGTGCGGCGTGCGGCGCGCCGGGCCATGGAGCGGGCTGGCGGAGCGGCGGGCGCGGAGCGGTGCGGAGCCTCCGCGGGCGCGGGCGGAGTGCGGGGCGCGCTGCTCGCGGGCTGCCGCCGCCGCGCCGCCACCCCGCGCGGCCCCGCCCTGCGCCGCCGCGCACACCCCGCCCCGGAACGGGGCGCCCCGCGGGCCGCCCCCGCCCCCCGCCCGGGCACCGCCGGCTGGACACCCCCCCGGAGCCCGGCACGGCCGCGGGGCGGGGGAAAGCTCGGCCGGGGAGCCTCCCGCCCGCGCCGCAACTTTCTCGGCTCCCGCGGAAAGTGGCTGTCGCTCTCCCGCTGCCTTGCCCGACAGCTCTGCCGCACAACCTCGGCGTTTCGGTGTCGGGAAACAGCAGTGAGAATAATAAGAAAACAACCACAGGGTGCCCGTGACGGGAGTTTGCACCAAACGGGGCAGAGCGCCCGGCCTGCGGAGGGGAGCATCTCCCCTTGCTCGCTGGCCGCACCCGCGGACCCCGGGCACGGTGCCCTGCCAGCCCTGCCGGGGACACCCACGGCCACCTGGATCTAAGGCAGCCGAGCCTCGAGCTCTGCGCACCCAAATCCGCTGTGTTTGGCTCTGGGGCACCCCGCAAACCTGGGGTACGCCTCACTCCGAATACACTTCACAAACTCGGACGGGCGAGCTCCCAGAAACGCTTGTCCAGAGTTCAGCACCCAAAACTCCATCTCCTGTCCGTGTGCTCTCTCTAAGCCAAGGACTCCTACAGACCTGGTGCCCCATTTTCCCTTGCCCAAAAAGCTCCCATCCATAGCATATCCTCAGTTGGATCCCACAAAGGTCATCGAGTCCAACTACTTCATCTCAGCCAGCAATATTTGGTAAGATCTCTCCCCCCATTTCAATTACATTTTTTCACATTTTCACATAGTTTCTGAAGACAAAACTGATGCAGAGAGTAACTCCTCAGTTACTTTAGGTGGAAGTGCCGGAGCAGACGGATGCTGCCCTACACCATTCCCAGCAGAACCTCCCGTTATTGCAGGAGTCGGGGCTGTCAGACAATAGCCCCATTACTGATGCTGCTGAAGAACCTCACAAGAAGCAAAGACAAAGGACCCAATTTGCTGACAACTTGTGATCTGATGTTAAATGGGAAGCGATACGGATTGCTTTCCACCCTAAAGTGTTTTCGTGTCAGATAACAAATTTATTAATGGGATTTTTTTCAGGTCACAAAAATGTGACCCCACCCTCTTATGAATATTTAATAAGGGACTAAGGGCATCTTTTGCAAGACCCTAAATCTGCCAGAAACAGCCCACAAGAATCAGAAAGCGCCTGCCTCTTAAAGGGGCACAGACGCCCTGAGCAGGTCAGCACAGTCAGGGCATGGGAACAGCGAGTATTTATCCATATTATATCTGTGCAAAATCAAGCACACACATACACAAACCCCCCCAACACGCTTGGGAGCTCAGCAATAACATAAACCATAAAGCATGCAACGGGATACTAATAATTATCACCTGTGCTTAAGAGAAATCCTTCCTGTCCTGGACTTCAAAGTAATCTCGAGGAACTTGGATTGCTTTGGGAAATATATTACAGAATACACAGACTTAAACTTTTCAACAGTTTCTCTTGTGGACCACCTCCTCCTTCCTGCTGTATTTCTAGGAGCACTGCTGTGGCAGCATTCCCAACAGCCCCGACGGCGAAGGAGCAGCGTTAGGAAGGCTCTGAGCATTAACACACCCTGACCAACTCTGCAGCCAAAATGAGCAGGGGGCTGCATGCCCAGGCAGTCTCTGCCGACCATCAGAGGATGCTCTACAGACCCGTCTGGAAATCGTTTGATCCATCTTGTCTTTCTCAGCAGAAACTTCTCACCCATATAAGCCTCAATCCTATTTTCACACCATCAATTCTTATTTTCCAGTATGGCCATGTCCAGGCACCCACAGCTCAACCCAAGGCCAGTGCCCCTCTTCTGCCCTGGTCACTGACTGATCACATGCCTGTGAACCAAGCTCTGCCTTACTCTATTTATAAAAAAAGGAGATTCTATGAAGCCTACCACTTTGCTCAAGGCATTTCTCTTCTTTCTAGGGGCAAAGAAAAAGTGTAATGTGTCACTGCAAGCCCAAGGCTGTGAGCTACACGTGAAGCAAAAGCACAGTGCTGGCTCTGGCACTGACAATTCTCCCCAGCCTTGGGCAAGTCACCTAGGAATTTTTGTGTTTTGTTTAGTTCTTTTTTAATGCCTCTGATGTTGAGGATGCCTCTTTCTCTGAGAGCTCAGTCTGCAGTGTTTCTGGCCTGGCTTTGGAGTGGCCTGCACCATTTCAAGGCAGTCGACATCTCTGCCTCTTCATCTGCAAAACGGGGATAATAAACTCATTTCAGGATCTTCTGTAGACCAATATTTGCAAAACACTTTGAAAAATGAAAGGTGCTGTCTAAGCACTGAGTGCTGGCCACGGAACCTGCAAGCCGTATTTTTAAAGCATTTTATACCCTTTCATATAAAAGCTTCATACCTGCAAGCTCAGCCAACATCTGCCGTGGGCTAAAAACTTCAGCCTTAGTAACAGAGATGGTAGCACTTGTTAAGTAAGGTCACCATGAAATATAATGCACTTCTAAGCCAGCAAAGTATTTTAAAAGACCAAGAAGAACCATAAACCCCCACTTTAATTCCATTCAATTACGAAGAGTCATCACAGACAGAGACCATCAGACAGGGATGTTCAAAACAGAACACATAAAGTAATACATTAAAAATAACTGGGAAAGAGCATGGCAGGCTAGATGGCTGTTTGGCACTGTGTGCCCATGGGATCTGATCCATATTAGGTGATGGTATCAACACTTAGGTGAAAGAAAATAGTCACTGGATACTAAGCTCTAAGATCCAAGTGAGAGGCATGGATTATGAATTATGATAAATATAGTGGAATAAATTATTTTGCTATGCCATTATTCTACATGCACACTTTATTCAGACTTCTGCAGGTACCTATTCATGCAGACACCACAGACTTGCCTACAGAAGAGCCTCAGCTGCCTTTAGGGCAGGGGGAAAAGAAGAAAAGACAAGACATCCACGAAATGCAATCTGCTCTAACCACAGTCAACCTGCCCCAAATGAGTCCATTTTATACCTACTCCTAATACGAGGCGATTTCTACCTAAGACAGCAACACATCTGCACTTGTGCTCGGGATGTTCCCCTGGGCAGGCACAGCCAAAGAGGTCCCACTCTGCTCTCTGGCAGCTGGTGGTGGCCAAATCCCGTGCCCTGCCTCCCAAATATGGATTTGGGAGTAATTCAGCTGAACTTAGGTGCCAGGGCTGCTGTGGCACAGAGCAGCCCACCCGCCCAGCAGGGCCAGCGCCAAGCCTGGCAAGGGCAAGTGCCAAACCAGGCTGCTCAGCACTCGGACTGGAGCCATGGGCCGCTTCAAAACCAAGCTGCTGTTTGCAGTTCTGAGGGAAAAAAAACCGTCTCGGATACTATTCCCACTCCTGGATCCCCAGGCCCATTTTTGTGGGGTTAAATCATATTTTCCTGTTTTGAGAATGCTTCATTTTCCCTTGTTGCTGTTTGAAAGACCTACAAAAACAAATGGGGAAAACAACTGACTAAACAGGAAACAGTGAAACTTATAACCCACAAAGTGCTGAGAAAAAGGACAAAGTAAACAGTTTTTTTGGGTCATTTTTAATAATCTCAGCTTATGCCCTCGTGGTAAAACATCTTCAGGCAGAAAAGTGATTTTTAGGCCGATGGTGTCTAACAAAACAGAACACCAAAGCAATTACCATTTCAGTAATCCTTGTGTCCCTGTTGCTCTTCTCTTTTTTGATGGGAAACTGTCATTTTTCTTACTCACCCTGCAAATTCTGCATGAACAAGGCTCTTTAAATCCCCTCAGTGTTGCACAATGGTTTAAATTTCACTTCATGGCATGCTTTAAATTACCATTCACATCTTCATTTAATGCATCATTTTATAATGCCAGTGTTACTAGTTAATTTATATATACACAGCAGGATGTGTCAACATTCAGGTGAGTTATGAATATGATTGTGCAGGAGTTATGGAAGACATTTCAGCAAAATTATGGTTCCCTCTAAACATAAAAATATTAATAATGAATCAAACATCACAGGTAAACAACAAATTTTATATAATTGCTCCCCTCCCATGCTTCTAGATAAATAAATAAAAATGGCAACATTTTTGCTCTGTATTCATATTTGATTGATCTTAATAAATTGCCATCTCCTTTCCTAATAAACTGTAATCTCTTGTTTCCGCCACAAAGTAAAATTTATTAGCACACTCTTCTACCAGCAGGTCTGCATCACTCACAGCACAGTGTGCAAATTGTTCCAAGTATGCTTGGGCATTATTCATAATTTATTTTTCTGCCCCAAAGTACACAATATATTGAGAGGTAATCACCACTAACTGTTCTCAGTTACTTTCCTTAATTATGTGAGATGACATTTATGTCACGTACAGTAGAGGAAATGCTGCAGTTTCCACTAAAACTCCATTTTTTTTTTGCCATGGGTTGAAACACAGTGTTCACACAGAGAAAACCTTCTTAGGACAGGAAAGACTGGAGGTGGTATCTGGTAGGAGATGGCAACACCTCCACTTGAAAAGAACAAGCCCTGTCTACCAAAATAACCCACTGGGCATGACAACAGCGATGGCTCCGAGAGGAAAAGTAGGTGTTTTGTCGTGATGTTAAAGTTGCCATGGTAAGAAAAAAAAAACCACAGAATGAAACATCAACAAAACAAATGTCAATCAAACACATTTTTGCCTGTTAAATATTAACCAATGAACTCCTGGCCACCCCAGATCATGTCCTGCCCAGTGTCGCAGTGCGGGCGGGTGGGCGCTGCGGGCTGGAGCCGCCCCAGGGTCCCCAGCTGGGTGTTTTGGGGTGGATCACCCCAGTTTGAAGCTGGTGTGAAATGCCGTGCTGGAAGCACTGCCCTCTCCTGGTAATCTGCCTCTCTCATCAGGAGACTGAATGCTTCACCTCACCCACAAAGAATCCTCTTTAGCAACCCAGGGCTGCTTCTACAACAATCCACATACACACCTACGCACACGCATGTATCACCAGAGATATAAATTAAAATAAAACGGATTAACTATGGGTCCCTTTAGGTAAGAACACCTATCAGACCATTGTGCTCGCAGTCCATGAGTGCTGAGCTCTGTATTCTGGTACTCCTGTGAGAACACCCTTTATCACCACTGGGCATTGTCATTTTTCACTCACTCTGTTGGGAATGCATATCAGAGTATTTTCAATAAAACACCTTCTTAGCAGTAATTGGCTACTGTTCCCATTTCAGTGGTCCCCAAGGTTTCATGATACAGTTTATTTAGCTGGCTCATAGTTCCAAGTTTTCCTCCAATATTCAAAAGCTATTTTAAATTTTTTTTTAAAGAAGGCAGCCAAGGGAAGCGCTTTTTCCCTTCTTTAAAAAGCAAAACAGTTAAGTCGGTACATGTAACAAAACAACTCAAATTATTTCCTACAGAGGTGTTTAATACATAGCCCTCATGGTTAGATATGCAGAAAAGCTGTGACACTGATGGTGCTACACAGGGATGGAGTTTGAAGCAGCACTGGGAACTCTGCTCCTAGAAAAAGCACTGTGACTCCAGGAATCAAATGTATATGGAAAATGAGCTTTTTAGGAAGCAGGACACGGTGAGAAGGCGTCCTCGGGACCACAACTCTGTGATGCACACAGTGTGCTCCTCCTCCTCCTCACTGTCTCTGGGTCAGAACATCCCCTCACTAAGTCTGGCAGGAAGGGGAATGGGAGGGGAAGAGGAAATGTTGTTTTGGGAAAACAAGACTGCAGGGCAGGAGAAGCCCCAGCCTGGGCACAGCCACCCCCCAGCCTCTGGCCATGTCAGTCATTCTCATGGTGCACATCTGGTTTCACATGGGCGAGAAACAGGCTAAGCAAACACCCCAGCCACAGGACTTTGCTCTCGGATCCCTTGGGATCATCCAACCGCTCAGAGTCCTTTGTGCATCACTAAGCAGGGCTCACTGTGTGCTCTGGGCTTTTCCTTTGTACCTCCACTCCGGCCCTGCCCAGCGCAGTGCCATGATCCATCACTTCATCCCAAATAAATGGGCCCAAACTCAACTCAAGGACAGGGTCCTCCCCTCCTGCTTCCCCTCTCCAGGCAAATGCTGCTCCTGTCTGCGAGCAAGGGTTATGACCCATCGACATTTCCTACCCAAATCCTGCTGCTGCTTATTCCAGCCCTTTCCCCTCCCCACCCCTGAGCCACCAGAAAACAGAGGATGCTGAGAGGCAGCAGGTCCTGGAGATGGGAGAGGATGTGGTGCAGCAGCCAGGACCTGCTCCTTTGCTGCACCCATCATGGCAAAAGGTGAAAACGCAAATAAAGGAATTTTTCTGTGGTCCCCTTAAAAAAAAAAAAGGTTTCCTGTAGCAAGAGAAATCCCTCAAACGAGTCTAAAGATTTGGGGTTGGCAAAACACAAACTTGCTACAAATTGTAACAGGAGAGGAATGCAACAAAAATTCATCTCTGGAAGGAGACAATGATTCTCTGCCCTCAAACACAGCCTCTTCTGGGGTGGCTGGTGGCAGCAGCTTTGCCATACAGAGCCCTGAAGGAATTCAGGACACCTGAGGCACCAAATCCTTCACTCGAATGAAATTGCAGGGTGATTAAGCAGAGAGAATGTAACTATCCAAACTGTAATTTGGCCAGCACAATGGATCTAACACCCCTATTCTTGGGAGGAAGAAAAAAAAAGTACTGTATTTGAAGTTCAAAATCTAATTAACTATTTGAGAAAAATAATTCTGTTTTTAAAAGAAAATTCCTAACAATATAAAGAGAATTAGTGCCAAAGTTTTTGAAGAACCGCATAAAATGGTATGAAAAACGTATGATATTGTAATAATAGGAATGACTGGATTTGCTCAAATGTTCCTTATACCTTATAATACAAGAATAAAATACAGTGTAAATCCTTCTATCTACGTAAGTTCCCTGTACAGAAAAATCTCTCCTTTAATAGGTTTACACCTTTAACATGTATTAGTTTGGAAAAGTCCTAGGGTATAATTACAAATCTTGGCTTGGCACATTAATAGCCATTCCCTTCATTTACTGATTTCTTTTACTGGTCAATTTGCCATTTTACTACATTGCTCTTACAGCTCGGCTTCCCCCCTGTGCTGGGAAGGGCAGAGGGGCCGAGCTGGCCACGGGCCGTGTGTGCTGCCTTGGGGAGGTGGCTTTTGATGCCTTGATCCCGGCCATCTGCACGCACCATGCTCGTCTGGGATGTGGCATTTGCATCCACGTGTGCCAGCGAGCTGCAGCTCACAGGCACAAGGAAGCGGAGCTGCCCTCACTTCCAGGAAAATCTGTGCAGAAATACACTCGACAGGCCCAGGAGAGAACGAGACAAGCAAGCCTTTCTCCAGGGCTTGGTGCTACCTTGCTGGACTCCCTCCAGTGCCCCACAGAGCACTTGCTGCTGCCCACGCTCCTCTCCATGGCATTTCCTCCCAAATCTCCTCTGCCACCTCGCATCCCTCAACTCCTTCCTTGCTCCAGGCTTTCCCTCTTGTCCCAAATTCTGCTCTCTGCTTCCCTGGAGCTCCCTCCCCAATGCTCCTCCTCACTTTCTTGCTCCCAATGGCTTGAGAGACCTGGAGAGATGCTCTCCTGGCACAGGATGCTCACCTCGCTCCATCACACACCTGGGAAAGGACCATTTCCCCATGATGGAGAAGGGACACACCTAATGATCTGTGTTACCACTCTCCACAGGTTCCCTTTGCATCTCTCAGCTCCAGGCTCAAAGAAAAATTCACACTTGCTAAGCCTCTGTCCAGTTTCCACACGATTTTCGACAGTTTAAGGGTTTTCTTGTGTTATAGTGGAGCCATTCAGTTAATGGCTTCTCAGCACTGCCATTATAAACCAGAACTTTTCAGGTGTTTATTACTCAGCTTTAAAAATTGGCTCTATGCTGAAATTTGGCAAACGAAGTGTCAGCCTAGGAGAAAATTTTATTTTTTGCCAATTTTGTAGTCTCAAAAAAAAAAAAAATGACCCCATTTTGGCCTCCATAAAAACGCTGCTTTTGCTGCCTCAATGACACTGCTGAAGTAACAAGTCAATATTGTAATAGTGCCAGCAGAACTGAGTGATTTAATGCCTAAAATTGCTTTGAAGGTGAAGAGTGCTATTGAGCTGCTAATTATTAACTATTATTACTGATCCTGCCGCACAACAAAGATGCAAACAGAAAACAAAGGGAATATGAGACATCACTGGGAAAACAAGGTGGAACTGGAATGAGGGTCCACTGCTGAACACGGAGGAGCTGGAAAACAAGAGTCAGGAGCCTTGGCAGGGAGGGATCCTCCAGCCAACGCAAGAAGAATGAACTGATATGGAAATATTATTTTTGATTTTCCAGGACAGTATTTCAAACACAAATAAAATACAAATGACACAGTGTAGTTTGCTCCATGCCAAAGCTAGCAACGATGTGGGATCAAAATCAGCTCTAAACCAAGCTGAACTGAGGTCAGTAGGAACCTCATATTGCTCGGCTGAAGCCAAGAGAAACTTTGCCATTTAATCCAACGTGTAGAAGACATAGCCCTGAAGGTGCTGAGGATGGGTGACCTTGCCTCGGCTGCCCAGCAGTCAGACATCCACACGAAAATCCAAAAGACTTACACCCTCCAAATCCTCGGGATCCTTTCAAATCCTGTATGCAAAGGAATAGCAACATCCGCATCATACACCCCAAAACCTGACCCAGGTTGATCCAACTCGGCTGTACAGAGAGGAACATAAGTGATCTCCACTCTGAACATCTCCAGCCACTCACACCACTTTGTCGCCTTCTGAGGGGACTGTGGTTCCGTAGCAGAAAGGTAACAGAGTGAGTGTTTCTTCTTTGGGGGAAGAGGGAGGACCAGGAGTTGAGCGAGGCCAGGGCACGCTGCTGTTTGGAAAGTGCTGTACCAAAGCAGCCATGCAAAGTCATCGGGGCTGCTTTCAAACACAGTAAAAAAGAAAAAAAAAAACCAATTTATCTTTCTGGAAACTTTCTGCTTGTCTAAGTGGCAGCTATTTAAATACAATTAACAAGCAAATGATTTTAAAATTACAATACATTTAGTAAGGCAGCATCACAAACAATTTGCATCTCATTAAAGTGTTTGAAGCTGCAGAATCAACCTCCCAAAAGGGCTGCACATCAAGTGGGAAACCCAGACACAGTCAACAGCTTCTGCACTGTCCTGTGGCACCGGACACACGCAGAGAGGACAGCGGAGAGGGGGGGCTCAGTGTCCAGCTGAGCCCCTAGCTGGGCCACCCCCGTGGGGAGTTCTGGCCACGGCTCTCGGCACAAGGATGGATGCCACAAGCCACAGCCTTGCTGGAAGTGGGTGTAAAACGAGGAAGGAAGGAAGGAAGGAAGAGGGTGTGTGTGTGTGCATGTGTGCATGAGGGATGGGCACTTTTTAATATACATTCATGAACAAAGAGTTTAAAGAGATTTCAAGCTATTTACTCAGCTCTATATAAAATTAGAAGTTTACAGATTACACTGCCACAAAACTTCCGAGATTGCTGCTGGATTTGGACACACATAATTCCCAGGAGCCTCCTGCAGAACAATCCCATACCGATGTGTGCAGCAGGAAAAGCCTCAAAGAAGTAACATTTTTAAATGCTTCCAATTCACTTTCAACTGTGATTTACTGTGGTGGTTCCTTTTAACCCGAAGGATTCAGGAGCGCTTCCCAGATCACACGGCACTTCCCCACGTGCCTTTGGCTTCCTTTAGAAAGCCAGGCTGATGCACCAAGCCCTGCTGGATCCATGCTAGGACACAGGTTTTGCTAAGCACAGCTCCACGTGGGTACCTGTGTGGGCCAGGGCTGCTGGTTTTGCTATCAGTGCAGCTCCTGCCGTACAAGACCCTTCTGCTGTCGCCTGTGGATGGGAGTGATCTGGCAGGAGGCTGGTGGGAAGCAAGGAATTTACACAGCATCTCTACAGGTGATGCATGAGCAAATTCCTAGTTGAATGAGGAATGCAGCTAAACAGCCTTATTTTCACTTATCACAAGACTCGAAGGTGAGGATGTCCACAAGAGAGGATGTCCCTGAAAAAGTCACTTCTCACCATCAGCCTCGAGTGCTGACACCGCCAGCACTGACCTACACTCCAACCACACCTTTAATCCTAAAGATAGCTCCAAAGTACCGCACGAACTGAAAATGCACATGCAATACCTCCCCTATTCAGCACAAGTTCTCAATAACCTTTCACTTGCTGTGCCTCCAGCTCTCCAGCTCCGAGGGCTGTGGAGCTGCACGTGACATTTGTTTAACGCTGCGCAGCGCAGTTATACACAACGCTGCCAGGGGAGAGTGAGAAGAGAGTTTACAATTGAATCTGCAGAGGAAATTCGGGTAAGTTGAATTATCCATTTGGAAGCTGGCCAAGGGCTGGGACTAATCCCAGAAGAAGTGACCGGTTTTGCTCATCCTTTGAAAGGCAGCACCTCTGAGCTGCCCAAGGCTCTTGCTCGCTGCTCCGACGAGAGCATGGCCAGCGCATCCTCTGTGGCAGGGAGGTTTTCCTGGGATCCAGGGGTCTTGTCCTGCTGCTGAGAGCCCTGTCAGTGGTGACAAGGGGCTGGGGGAACTCGTACCCGGCAGCACCTCTGCAAGGGGGGCGGCAGCTTGAGCCCAGTAAAAAGTCAGATGGAAAAAAGAGCTAGTAACAAATAAAAAAACACAGGTAAAAGCAAACCAGTCATCATCAGGTGCACGTCATCGCTCTGGGCACAGCACACCAGAGAAGCTCCAGAGCCCTTCGGGTGGTTCCCAGGTCTCTCCATCTCTGGTGTCATCACGACCAGCGTGTGTCACCCCAAAACTTCCTGCCCAGAGATGCCACCAACTATTGACACAGGCCTTGTGTGCTTCTTTTTCAGACCAGTGGTTTTGCAGTTTGTCAAAACAGGATACTATTTAAATTTAAAATGTTACGATTTAAACAAAGGTGAAATAGTTATTGCTGTTTTAGCAACCAGACGTCAGGCTCTGCTCATGCACACACATTTTTTTTTTTAAAAAGACCTCAGTCCTCTTTGCCAGCACGCTCTCCCTGCAAACCTGGATGCGAAGACAAGTGCCTAAGCAAAACAACACTCACTTTCTATGAATTACTGAACATGTGTAATTCATTTATCTGTAATATTGTGCTAAACTCAGCTCCAATTAAACAAACGAAAACACCTGCTTAGCACACATAGATCTTTCCATACCTCAGGGGAAGACACATCAGTGTGCTCTGTAGTACAATCTGGCTCAGAAGCTTACACTAACAATGCAAAGCTGCGATTTTTCTTTTTTTCTTAAATGCACATAGGCAAGGAGATAAAAAAAATACAGACAGGGAGATTTTGGAGATGGAGTATTTGCGTTTGGTATTTCTATCTTTAGCACGTGCAGTTCTGTGATATTTAAGTGCTCACTGGGGGCTTCTCATGGGCAGCTGCACCTGAGGGAATGCGTCACTCCAGGGAAAAAAGTGGGATAATGAAAACTTTAAAACACATAACTGGCCCCAGATACTATGATACTGTAAAACTATCAAAGAGACCTCGTGTTGACAAATTTATTGAGCTGGGGAGAAGACATTTCCTTTCCTTGCTCTGCTTCTGGACCACAGGCATCCAGCAGCGCCGTGGGACATCCCTGCTGTCCCCCCACACAAACGGGTCAGAACCACATCACAGTGACACGCTGAATAGGGTCAGCCCAACACGGGGGCTGAGACCACCCCAGGCACCCCAGATGTCCCAGCAGCAGAAACGAGACACAACCTCATCTCATACATGTTTTGGGCCAACAGAGGGGTGTCCCTTTGGGGATGCCTTGGAAAGAGGGGTGCCACGGCTGGTTTGGGAGCAGCAGCTGCCATCAGCAGAGCCTGCAGCCTGCCAGATCCCCTGCACTTAACTCATTTCCTATTCTTTACGCACTGCCTGCAGACAATAAGATGTCAATCAGATCCCCACCAGAACATTTACAATTATCTTCCCTCTCCCGCACCTCAGCATGGCCTCGTGCGAGCGGCTCTATCCCAAATCGTTCACACACGAGCCATTTGCAACTCTTCTAGCACCAAAACTGCCCCGACTCAAGAGGCAGGTTAGGAAATTGTATTTCCTCGTGTTTTCAAATAAAAGTACTGCGGTGGCAAAGCACAGAAGCAAAAGAACAGGCTTCCTACAGGTGTGAGGCAAAAGCAACCAGGAATGGAAAAGCTGCCCCAGTAATTTTTACAGCATTCTGGGCAAGGAAGAAGGCTGTTTGCTGGTTTGTTTTTTTTTTAAAGCAAAATCAAAGTTACAAACTGAAGGCTTTTTCTGAAATCATTTTTGTTTTGTTTTTCTTCCCCTTTTTTTATTTAGGACAGGGTGGTCCCCTCCACTTAGTCCTGCAGAAATTAGCAACAAACCACCACCACAATTTTGCAGCTGGCCTTGTGTCCATTGCTGGGCTGTCCCAGAAGAAATTGGTTTGTTTTTCCTCTGGGTAGACACAGCTGAGTGAAGGCCTCAAAATGAGCACACTTTCCAAGTAAAAAAATAACAGTGATGCAAGTCACAACCATACCTTCCCTTGTAGTGGCAGTTGCTGACAACATGATTTAAAAATATCTGAACTATGTTCTGCATGATGTTAATGCTCCTATTCCAGAGAGAAATCCCCAATACCTTCGGGGCACTTTCCAAACACTGAAGCCTGAGAAACTGTCCAGGATGGGCCCATTCCTAATAGCACTGAAATCATTGCTATTGCTAAATTAGGAGAAAATCCGTACAGTCATCATTCACTGCACTGTGACTTCACTGATTTTCTGCTCCACTGTCTGCTCAAGGGTCAGCGTGGTTAACGGCGAGGAGATATTCCCTCTCCTATTAATTGATCTGGACACATCTTTGATGGCTGTCAAACAGAAAGGTAACTAGTGCCATTATAGCTTTTTTCCCCTTTTACTTTTTAACTCTTGCGCAGGAAATTTCTACAACCTTTTCTGATGAAAAATAACCTATCTGATGTTTCCCCTCTCCTTTAAAATGTTTATCCTGCTCCGAATCTGCAAAGTGTGATATCATCAAGGAAGGTCAAGCTTCACAGGAGCTAATGGCTCTGCTGTGTGCTCCCACCACTTTGAAAAGACGAACAATAGTCCTTCAAGTGCTGCTGCCGGTGGCACAGCAGCAATTCACCACGGAGGGTGAGAAATCTGAAATTAAAATAAACTGCTTAAAACCTGTAGATAGACAGAGGGATGCAGGAGACAGAATAAAATGGGACAATCTCTGAACCCAATCAACAAAGCGCTCATTGTTCCAGTTTAAGGCAAGTAACACAGCAATAAATATTGAGCCAAGGAAGTTAACCTGTATCCACAGCCTTTGAATAAACACCAAAGCTAAAAGTAAAATCAATGTCAGTCCTTTGGCTCTTGCCAACTCGCGCTTTACTCCTTCTTGCTTGGTTTTGTTTTTACTTTTGGGGATTTTCTATGCCTCCTCTCCTGTTTATTCATACTTTCCTGTAGGAACTCCTTATCACACAGGAGAGGAACTGCCAGCACACAAATAAACTCCGTTGTGTTCTGCAAATCCACCTGGGTGCAGGTAACCGGGAAGGAAAGGGACAGGCAATTCACTTATTCCCAGCCCCTGTGAAGCCAGGGAAGTCCCTTCTCCCCACGGGTGACCTGCTGCAGTCCTGCAGACCTCTCTAACCAACAAATCCAGCTCAGTGTTTACCCTGCAGGATAGCACAGGCAGCAGGAGGCATCTCTGGAAGATACAGGCACGTTCATCTCTCTTAGAGAAGTTTGAGCATTCAGCTCTTGATCTGAGTACAAATAAATGTCCTGGTTAGTTCTCATTTCTCCTCAAGTGGTTTATCCACTCCCGTGCCAACACCTCAGCCAGTAATACAGGTTTTCACAGCAAGCATTAATTCTGACTTCACTTTTAAATCACATTTTCTTTATTTGAGCATTATTATATTCCACAGAACCAGGCGTGAGCATCATGCAAAAGGCATTCTGGTCCACGGTTGTGAATACAGCTGTGTAGGCAGAGGAATATTTGTTTTCCAAGTAATTTGTGCACATTCACAAAATTACAGCTGTCTGCAGTTCTCCCGAAATATCTGCCCTGATGTTTACAAGCCATAAAATATAATCTGCCTTTTCTAGAGTTCCAACTGGTAAAATTGGAAATTTATATATTTACATGTACATTATTATTTTTCTCACAGATAGGCTACTCCCCATTACATACTGGCTATTAAGTCCACGTAACACCAACATTAACTTGATAATTCACTGCCCTGAGACGAAAGCGGACAAACCTTTGTGAGAGCCAGAAGGGCCTCTCTAATACACTTCATGGATCACTCATCATGGTGCATTTTGTTCTTATCTCACAGTAACCATCCCCTGAAGACTACGTGAAATGAAGGTGTGGGTTACAAACCAGATCAGGGTGACAAGCCTTGACCCAAAAACGGCTCATGTTGGGATGGACAGAGAAGGTTCATCAACTTAACATGTGTCCATCAACAACAGTGACCAACCATCAATATCTTCATGCATCTGTTCTTGTAAGCAAAATCAACAGGATTAAAATGATTAAATTTGTACTGTGGCCCTGGCACTTGGTATCTCCCAAAAGGTTTGCTTCAGATGTTCATCTGATCAGTTAAGAGTTTGCCAAAGAAATTCTTCTCATTTTTGGGCCTGGTTTTTTTTTCTTTTGCTCCCCAATGAAAGATGGGATATTTTTCACAAGGGTTTGTAATTTTTGCCTTTTTCACAACAAGACCTGAATTTTTTTCAGTTCCATTCCTAGCTGCCTGAGTGCATAAAACACCAGTCCCTAGGACAGCAGAATCCTTGGGATAAAATCTTCCAAGCAAATGTGGAAATGTGACTGCACCTGCTCAACTGACACCACAAACCACGAGTAACTTTTTTACCCAAAGTTTCGATGAGCAGCAAAATGAACAAAACCAAAAGGAATCATCAAAGAATCACAGAACGGTTTGGGTTGGAAGGGACCTTAAGGCCTATTCAGGTACAAGGGCATAGACATGGGCAGAGACACCTTCCCCTAGACCAGGTTGCTCCAAGCCCCATCCAACCTGGCCTCGGACACTTCCAGGAACTCCTACTGCTGAAGTGGCTTTGGTGTAAAATGATTGGAAAGAAAAATCAGGGGTAGGAAGCTATATCCATCTCACTGGGACCCCACCATATACCCTGGATGTCACCTAAACCCAGGACAAATCTGGCCCAAGCTGTTCAATTCAATGCTGCAACCCACCCAAAAGGTCCACATGGATGCATTGATGTAAAAGGCTCAGCACTGAGATAAAACACAAGTTAATAACTTAAATCTGTAACTGCTTGAAAAATGCCAGACAGTGACAGAACTGGCAAGGAAGCGCTGAGCTTTGATAATTTGTACTGCTTTTAACACCCTCAATCCGTGAGCTCCGCTGCCTTACGTACTCGATGCATGCTGGCACACGGCAAGAGCTACGCAGCTGCAACATGACACTCATGAGACAACATGATGGAAAAGCTTTCTGAGGGGCAAACGGCACCAAACTACAGCACCAGTGACCTCGGTGGCACTGGTGACCTCAGCAGCTCCAGCACAAGCACTGCTGTCCCCTGGCTCCCCTCTCTGCACCCATCGCTACCAGATCTTCTCCCGTCATCTTCCCACCCCGCTCCAAAGCAATTTCAAAACTTTTTCAGCTAGACACGCTAAACCCAGGATGTAGATTTTCCAATTAGTCTCTGTTTAAACATCTGTTGGTAGACTGCATTTAACATTAGTTATTTGAGCAAAGCGCAATTTGATTAGGCTGTCTGAAACGGAGCCAAAGTCTGCAAAATAATAGCTCAATTAAATTTTGTTTTGCTTTCATTTGTCTTATACTTTCCTGAGTGTGATACAGTTGCATATAATCAAGTAAACTAATTCCTTTCAAAATGAGATATTTCGGTGCTTTTTCCATCTCCTCTTAAAGTTTATTTAATAATCTATTCCATCTTCTCCATGCTTCATCGAACTTCAGCCTGACACAAAGTACATTTCTTTCTTGTGCCTTCAGTCTACTTTAATTTTCCAGGCTTTCAGTGACTTGAGATTATGCGCCATTAATGTTACACCTTAAATAGATTAGTAATTTATAAAAGGCAGATTATACTTATCAGGCAAATAAAAACATTTCAGCAGCACAACAGCCTTTTCTCTGCACACACCACAAAATATTTTGCCAACCTGACGACACAGCTGTAAAACTGTCAAGCTCCAAAGCCACATCCAAGCAGCATTTCCAATTGTTTCCCTGGGTTTAGTTTCTACTTATTCTGTTATGTTGCACTTGTTGCCCTGAAACTTCAATATTAGCTCTAGAGATTTAAACACATGAGGCAAACAGCTGCTCTCCTCTATTCCAGCAAGCCAGATCAAAATGCCTACTCTCTTTCTCTCCCACTTTTTTTTTTTTTCCTTTCTTTTAAAACAAATTGCTGTAACTCAAGTATTTCTGGCAAAGTTGACGGTTTCAGGGCAAAATTCTGCTCTGTAGTCATCACTGCAGACTCCTCCAGTGCAAACTCGCCTCGGTCGGTGTGTGAGGAACACCAGCACTTTCCCATCCTGACTAAAGAAACTTTGCCTTGAGGATTAAAAAAAAAAAAAAAAAAAAAAAAAGTCACAGCAACTTAGCTGCTATGTAGATGTGTCTACAATTTAAATTAAAACATTAAACATTTAAACATTAACTTCTTTCACACTTCTGTTAAACTAAAAAGAAAAAGCAGCAGCACGTACTCTTTGAGAGAATTCTTTTATCGGAAATTTTTGATACACAGTACTTTTCCTTTAGTGTTTTTTTAACATATTTGTTGCAAAGTGTGAACACAAAGGGACAAGCTGAAATAGGTATCTGGCAGGCTTTTCCCAGCGCGTGCTGCCGAAAGCCACAAGTACTACTGCAGTTGTGAAAAACCTGTTATTTTGCTGCAGGAAGACGAGGGACTCCTCCAGCACTCCCTGCCCTGCCACTGGCAGCTCTTTCAAATATTCTTTCAACAAAATAACCTTAAAAACCGAGAGGCATCCCAAGTCCGTGGAAGTTCAAAATGGGATATGTCCTATTTAAAATGTAGAGAGCTACTAAATATGACAACCATTTGATGTATGAAAATTATTCACAACCAAAAACAGACAGTCTGGAAATAGCTGGGATGACTTCATTTAGACAGAATTACCCAAATCTGTTTCTAATATACACAGTACACATAATAAATTTTTACAATATGACAAGGAAAACAAACTTAATAAAAGTTCCTGATCTTTTGTTACACAAGCAAGCTATAGCCATGCTATGTTTATAATATTTTGTCCATGAAATCACAGCTCAGTAACAAAAGCTAAGCACCACACAAAACAGTTTCTAGGTATGACTTCACCTCGCCGTGCCAGCCCTGCACCCATCACCCTGGAGTACCACCTTCCCCAAATCACAGCCCGAACTTGCTGGGTTGCTTTTGACTAATAATTTCCCTTTCTCCTTCTCCCAGGCTCCCTCTGCCTTGGGAAGCTGTGGATCTCTGTGACGAGAGTTTGTTTTTTTTCCAACTACACCAGGACTCATCTGAACGGTAAGAGATTTTTAGCCTGTTTCCTTCACTCCTGGTTATTTGACAAGTGCTTGAAAACCCTGTTATAAACAATCTCTGTAGGAAAACAGATGATGTCTTACGATCACAGAAGGTAATTTTTTCAAGAACCCAACTTTTTGAGCATTTCCCAGATGCACCGTGTCAATCTTCCTGCGTTTGACTATCTCAGCTGGTTTTCCAACCCGGGCATTGCGCCAGGTGGGCCGGACTGCCCCTCATTGTCACTTCTGTTCGATGGCACTTGCACCCACTGCTGTTATTCCAGGCTTCAGGAAATTTTCTAACCACTGGACAGGCTCCAGCACTGCGCACTAATAAGTTGCAGATTGCAGCACTCTAAGTGTGTGTGTGTGTGCATGCGTGTGTCAGATCGGGGCCACAGTTTGTAGGAGGGGGGGAAAAAAACAGTAGTTCAAAAATGCTGCCTACTCAAATTGACAGAAAAGTGACCCCTGCACTTCATCAGAAATTCCTGCAGACTGACAAAATAAAGGAGTTTGCTTTTATCACACACAGTAAGACTCATATGGAAAAATGGAAACACTACATCACTCGACCTTAGGTTGCCCCCTTTTCAACCGCAGATGAATATTATGTATAAAAATTGTAAATCAATTTGAGATGTATTAAAGGAGATTCTCTTTTTCTGTATTAAAGGTAATACCTTTTAATCTCGAGATTTATTTTGTAATGTCAAGTAAATGAGAAAGACTTAATTTCCGTAACTGAATTTTGTTACTCTTAAGTCTCTTTAGCATCTCTGTATGGTGTTCACAGAATTTCCTACCCTTTGCTTTGCATCAGGAAATAATGAGCAAGCGGCACTTACCCAACACTGAGTCACAAATATTTGCCTACATTAACAGAGCATTAAAAGCCATTTTAAACAACTTAAGGAAATTGTGCTAGCCTTTGAACTGTGATTCACTACTAGGAGAAATTAGGAAACTTTTCCTCTTCTAAAGGCAAAAATCAGCCGCAACCTCCTTGTAATATCACCAGGTCCTAGAGCAGATTTTCCTCTTACAGATCCTCACACAATAGATTTCTTTGCTTAATGAAACTACTTCTGAAATTTTCCTACACTTGGTGTTGGGTACTTTGAAATTTCAATCCTTTCACATCCTTGAACTCTCATCAACATTTTTTTCGAGACTGTGTCAATAAAATTGATTACTTGCAGTTCTGAACTCTGTTCTGCACATGGAAATAAAACAATTTGTTTTAAAGTATTTTCTGAAGAAAGCAGAACTTGGCAATCGTATCTCAGAGATCAAAAAATAAAAAAGAAGAAAGAGGGACAATCCAACCAAGCAAGCCTTGCCCACGAAAAGCAAAACAAAAAGAAACCTCTCCAGCAAACAAAAGAGAAGCGAGGTCCTGATTTCCTGATTTTATCACAGCAGCAACGCCAGCTCAGTCCCTGACATCCCCACATCATCAGGCTCACTGCTGTCCTCCTGATTGATATATCTCCCTGTCGGATGTGAACGATCTTTTCGGATCATTAATATGTTCATTAATTTGTTATCAATTCTGGCTCGCTGTACTTACAGCGCTCGGTACCGCGGCTCGCGAGTGCCTCGCACTCACTCGCGGACGGACCCCCGGCTCCCTGCTTGTTGAGATGCCTCATACCTACACCCGATCTGTTGCTTTTACAAGTTTAATCTCGGTATTAAGGAGCTGATTGTGGAA
This sequence comes from Acanthornis magna, assembly GCA_036785705.1. Lineage (NCBI taxonomy): Eukaryota > Metazoa > Chordata > Aves > Passeriformes > Acanthizidae > Acanthornis > Acanthornis magna. The sequence goes on along the minus strand of JAWUZG010000049.1, from coordinate 4,381,234 downwards.
CCATGTCGCTATAACATCTTCAACCCAGCTGTACATCATATAAACCGCTATAGGAGGGGGCAGTCTCCCATCATTCCTGGCAGCGGCACATACCTTTAACTCCCTAATCTGTAATACTACAAAATACCGCTCTCATTTCTTCCCAAGCACAAGTGGACTACCAGCAAGGGTCCAACAGTGTTATTCCTAATTACCTTTTTTTCACTCTTGATCCTGTGGCGCTCATAATTAGTTACCTGGGGCTGCAATCCAATTTGAAGTGATGACAAGAAAGTGATCCATGAAAAAGTAATAAGTTAAATCCAATTTCAGCCTTCCTCTAATTAAATGCACATGGAACTAATGACTCAAACCCTACCATTTCAGTGATAATGGTAATTAGCGAGGTGGGAGTCACTCTCTTTTTTCAACACTGTAGGTGTAAACCACAAGGTAAAATGGCAGGAGCACTCTTAATTACATGTGTCATTTTGTCAGCAATTTACACATTTCTGACCAGTCAGGAAGGTTTCATTTGTTTTCCCCTTCCCCGAGGTGGGTAAGGCACGTTCGGGCTCGGGCACTGCCAGCCCTGCAGCCCCGCTCCCAACCTGGGCAGAAATCAGTTTCTACAGACCTGTTCTCTAAATGCTTAATGTCAAAGCAGAAAACCTGTGAGAAAATGATACTCGGGAGCTCGAACAAGATACAGGGCTGGAAATGAGGGATCCTGGCTTCTACTTCGCCCCTCAAGACTGACTTCCTTCCAACACTGAGATGCCAAACCCCCAAATACCCCAGCAGAGATGCACACCGCAACACCACTGAGGGCCTGCAGCTCTCCAACCTTGGATGAATCATTTACTGTCTCTCTGTCAGGGTTTACATGGCTATAAAATGAGAATAATCATGTTTGCTGACAGTACCTCACACTGCCAGCTCTCCCAATATATTGGTATTTTCCTAGAAGCTTCATTTTCTTGGCATCATGATATTACAGGACAATCACAGGCTTTTTTTAAGAAACAGCATATTTGTCACCTTTCTGCTCAGTCTAAAAAGCTGGAAAAACTGAATAATAAATGCTTTAAAAAATATTAAAAGGCAGCAAAAAAGGCCCACAGGTGTCATGAAAAAAAACCCCTTAGTATCAAAATTTTCAAGCTGATCATGTAATTTTGAGGATCTGACTCAGATTTTGTTCTGTTTGTGGGGTGGATGATGTCTGCATTTCACAGACACATTCCAAGAACTGACTAACACTTATAATTGGGCTTAGGGGTGAAAAATAGAAGTACTATGGGGTTCTTTGGTAGAAACCAGAAAAACCCAACTTTGCTTTATTCACAAAGTCAAAAATAGATAACGAACGATCCAAGTGAAATTTTCACAGGCAAACTTTAAACGCTGCAGAAGTGAAATCTTGACCCAAGCTGAGTTGGTGCCAAAATTCCCATTGGCTTGACTGAGGTCGAATTGGGATCAATTCTTGTAAAAAAGGGTGAAACAGAGAGATACGCATACAAACACAATAAATACATTTGCAAATTTACTTCCCCGGCCAAATTATCTGCTGAGACAATTTTTCTACCAGTTGTTAAATTTACCACTATGTAAAAAAGGTTCCCTGGGTGTAAAACCTGAGACTACATAACTGAGATTTGTCTGCTCCAAGTGAAACGAAGCATACCCTGCCCTTCACCTCTCAATGTTTATTACGCTGTCAAACTAACGATTTCTAATTTCATAAAAAACAATAATAATTGCCCCCAACATCAAGCTACAGTGATTTTTTCCTCTCGCCCTCCCTCTTCTATTTCTCAAGATACTGGAAAGATATATTAAGATAATATAGCATGCAAATTAAATTCTACAAAAGCCCAGCCAAAAGGCTGCTTTAAAAAGCAGCGGCATGCAAAGGCGAGGACAGCTCTGTCCTCTCAGCCTCCCCCAGTCTCACCCTGAGAATTTAAACCAAACCCAAATTCTTTTCTTGGCCCAGACTTAAAGGGAAGATTTATTTTTTTGTTTTGCTGAGCAAAAACAAAAGTTTCCATCTTAGTAATTTCATTATTTCTTCTCTCTGAACACATGCAGGTTAACAATCAAACAAGAAATCTCATTTAATCAAGTAAAAAAAGTCAAGTGATGGGTTTCGATTGCAAGATACTGACTTGGACATCCTAAATTTGTTTTCAGTCCAGTATCCAACTTCCAGCTCAATGCAACACACAACATTTACGTCTTTAAAAAAAATTGTATTTTTAGTATTGCCAAAACACACATGCACTTTTACTTTCTTGGGAGAAAAATGTGTCTCTTGATTTGGTTCCAATCTGTGTGCTCTTGCCAGCAACTAAAATGCTTGAAGAACCAAAATGAATAATCGCTAAGAGCATCAGCAATTAAAGCTGCAAATTTTAATCAATACATCTATTAATACAGATATATTTATCTTGGCCAGGAAAAATGTGCACATTTTCAAAATCCTAAGCATACCTGGTCTGTTAAATTATTTGTTTCACCGACTCAAGGAAATCCAATGTCTATGGCAAATATATTATCAAACAGCCTTTAGTCTTTTTTTCACTTCCAGTAATTTTTGTGGGACTGAAATTTTTTATGTTCTTTCCCCAACTGCTGGTTACTAAATCCATTTCTTAACTTTCAATTTTCTTTTGTTTGTGTCATCAGGCTGCAAAACCGGAGGTCGCTGCCAAATCTAAACCACAGCAGTGTGAGATAGGCTCAAAATGTGAGTCATCATGTATTTGGAGATTTGGGGTTTTTCAGCTATCAGCAGAGCACATCTCCAGTCCTGAGTCCAAGTTCTTAATACACTGAGTATCTCACGATTTGCTGAAAGCAGACCTTCAGGTAGAGTTGTCAAGACCAAGAGACCCCCAACAGGACTGCAGGAGCCCACTGTCACTTAAACACCCTCGAAGACACCATGTCCCAGTGTGGCCACAGGATGCTGGGACAGATTTAAGTACTGTGGCTGTTTGATCAGGGAATAAAGAAGGAATAGAGGAAATTGTCCATGAGGTGATAACAGATTAGCTACACAGTATATCCTAGATTAATTTTCTGCATCTGTTTGCGGTGGAGGGGTTTAGAGGGAGCATTTCCAGCCCCAGTACCACCCTCCCCTCCTGGGGCAGGCAGGGCCATGGAGCACTTCAGAAGGAGAAGCAGCAGGTCTGGCAAACAGCATCCCTCCCTGTTCCTTGCAAAGCTCCCCAGCACTCGTGCTGGGCGCTGCTCACCAGTGCCCTCGCCAAGCACAGCAGGGATGAGCAATGCCTATGGTGTTCTTGTTATACATGAAGTCTGTCACAAAAAAATCCAGGTGACTGCTAACTGCTGTGGCTATTGAATGAGACATCCATCTTTGTAAGTGAAGCCCGAAGATGATTTGTTCATTATTTAAGAAAACTTTTGAGAAATGAGCATGTTTCCCCCACCCTTGACATTTATTCCATGTACTGTCAGCAATAGGTATCACCTCGTCAGCATGGCCCCAACTGACTTTAGGGGGTGTGGGTGCTTGTGTGGGTGCAGTTTTACTCAAAAACTCTACCCCCAGCAGCACCATTTCCTTTCAGCAACAGATTTTCATTACAGGGATGCACTTGGGGGGTGTTACATCCAGGAGGACATCCAGTATGTTTCAGACTGCAAAAGCACCAGGAGTGAGAAGGGGAAAAAAAAAAATACTGGGCAGTCATTTGAATCAGTGAGTGACAGGCTAGGCCAGCTCTCTGTATACATTAATAAATTAGAATTTTAATTGTGTCTCTGACTGCAGGAGCTGCTCCAGTACTTTAATACGTACCAACAATTGGCTATGTTATGGAATCCGCGATGTGGCCTTCACTGTTGACCTCTGCAACACAATTCCCAGTCTGACTACGGAAACTGTTTGGTTTGATCCTTTCAACTTATTTGAATCCTGACAAATAAGCTCACAGCTGAAAGGTCAACACAGTCATATTTCATCCTCTGGAGCTATTCTTAAGACATCTGCACAACAAAGCACTTCTTTTAGTACCTGACACTGGACCTAGCCAGCACAATCTCTCATTAAAAATGTCCCCAGTGGAAGAGTCTATTAAAAGGCATATGGATCAGCTATGGATTTACCAAATAAAATATTTTTGAAAGCATTAATGTAACGCTTTGGATTACGGCTCGCGACGCTGCCAATATAACGTATATTTGCCCAATGACAAAATGCTTCATACTTTCCAAAAGAATAATAGCCCGGCTGTAAAGCGTGAGGTGTTGTCCAGCAGCCGGAGCACAGGGGTGGGAGCCAGGAACTCATGAATCTTAATCCTGCCTCTAAACCCAATTCCCTCTGTGATCCTAAGTGAGTCGCTTAACCCGCATCCCTCAGTTTCCCAGTCCAGAACTGGGATAATGCTACTTACTTATCAGACTTTCCTTCTGGGGATGTTTTGGAGATTAGTATTTGCAAAATGCTTTGAAGATGAAATCACTACACCAAAGCTCGACGTTGTCCACACTGGGCCAAGGGCTGCAGTTAACAGCTATTCCTCACTCAGGCAAAACTCCCCTTGAAGTCAAGCTTTATTTGGGTATGAACCACAGAATTGGGTCCTCTCACTTTACTGTCAAGGCCTCTAGCGATGTTGGCTTTACCTTCCATATTCTACTACATATTTAAAGAGCCTAGGATCTGTATTTTTGCAGGAAAATAATCTGAAGCGCATATAAAAGGCAAGAGAAGCAGCAATGCTGTCAGGGAACTCATGGTGATAGTATATCAAACTTAAAAAAAAAAAAAGTAGAAAGAGCAAAACAGACATGAGTTTGACAACGTGCTATGACAACAAGAGGAAAAAAAAAATCCAGAAAGAATTTGGGGCTACAGAGGCTGAAGCATCAGATATAGAAGAGCGAGATAAGATAAATGTCCCAGCTACAGGGCTTTGTGCAACTGCAGCTGAACTGCTGCATTCAGGACCTTATTATCAAAAATCCACCGACATGCTGCAATTGCAGAGAGCAGTAATAAAAGCAATAACCAGCTGCAAACCAGCAAAGTGGTCAAGGGTCTGGAAGTGCCAGTTTACGAAATACATAAAGAACTAGATACATATAATTTGCCAAAACTGGCAAGTACATGTTAGTATCTCAGATGTTTGAGGAGTGTGAACACGAGGCAAGGCAAGGGACTGACTCAGTATTTATACAAGCAGTATTACTTGGAGCAAGAGGATGGAATTAAAGTGGAAAGTTCCTGAGCGTGTGCTTTGTTATGGAAAACTATCCGAAGGAAAATAATAGCAGTCCCACCATCACTTGGGATTTCTAACACTAGAATAGCAAAAAAAAGAAAAAAAAAAAAAGGAAAATGTGATACATGACCTAATAGGTCTTTCTTGTCTTTAACTCCCCGTGATTTATCCCACAAGACTAGCAGAATGTACTCCAAAGCCCCATATGTGTGCATACATCTTCTGTTTGGGAATGCTGTATTGGTTTTAGCTCTCTGAATTCATAACAGCACAAAGCCCTCTAATATTTAGATTTTATTTCTGAAGATGTCCATAAATCAGCAGACAATAAAAGGGTAAAAAACACACCGATGATATGATATCCTAGCATTTCCCAATATCCTTGACACAGCAAATCAACGGTTTGAGTGAACACAGACTACAAATGGAACAGCAATCAAACAGAAATGTTAATGCAAATCTCCTATGCACACTGACACAGTAACAAAAGCTATTCCATTTTGTCATGATCCAGCCCTACCAGACGCTAATAAAAGTACACGCTCACAATTTGTAAATATGTCGTAGGTGGGACTTTCAAGAGCACCCAGCATCGATCCTCCTGCCACTTAGCCCAGCCACAGCCACTCTGTGGACACAGGGAGGAAGCTCCTGAAGGTTGCATCCCAGAGCTTGCATGGAAGACGCATTTACCCAGTTTTTACAAGCCCCAGACCCTCACGCAGGCACACAGGCTCCCCTTACCTGAAGGGCTGGCTGTTTGTCATTCCTCTTCGGAGACTTTAATCCACTAACTTGTTGCTGCTGCTGCTGCTGCTGTTGCTGCTGCTGCTGCTGTTGCAGGAGAAGCTGTCGTGCCACCTGGAGAGCCTGTAGGGAGAAAGAGGTTGGAGAATTGAGTTCACAGCCGAGAGGGCATGGGAAGCTACACAAACAGCACAGGAGCAAGGCAATCCCTGCTCATGGGGTACTGCTCCACTCCTGATGCACCTCCACTGAGGAAAGCAGTGGCTTCCACAAAAATAACTCCTTGCATGCAATGGGGTGATATTGCACCACTGATTTCCCACTCTGACTATGGAAAAAAACAGCAGCAGCTGATGTTCACCTCCTGGGTGGGAGCCTTAAGGAACTGCAGAAACCCTGGTGGTGAGGTCCTTTGAGTTATTTTTGTCCCCCTGGAGCAGCTCACGGCCCTCCTCACTAATGGGCAGGCTCCTGTGCTTTCAGCTTTCAGGTGCCTCCTCTCCAGCAGGTCAGGTCAGGTTTACAGAAGAGCTGTCATATATCACTGTCCGCCCCCCATGAGTGCCAGAGAATGTCAGGGAAGCTTCTAGAAGGCCGTGGCGGGAGAAGGAGGAGAGCCAGCAGCAGGCAGAGCCATGCTGAAGACGGAGAAAGCTGCAAGGAGTTGGAGAGAACACAAAGAAAAGCAGGGACAGCATTTCACCTCACCAAAACCCAGGGCTTGGACTTTGATGATCCTTCTGGGCCCCTGCCAGCTCAGGATATTCTATGATCCTATGAAAACCACTCATGATGGACCAGCGGTGGGGTCTCACTGGGAGGGGGCACAGCAGCAAAGGGACAGTGTGACAGTGGAGGGGCAAGGGACTGAAAGCATCAGCAGGTGGGACTGGGGGGGTATACTGCAAAATGTGGTGCAAAGCGAAGCAAAGAGTCCCTCAACACTGGCGCCTGCTGCTCTGCAAGGCCCGATTTCTCCATCAGGTGGAGAAAAGAAAGCAAGAGGAGATAAAAGACAGAGGGAAAAGATGAGGAGCAAGTCCCTGCCCTGGCTCCCTGCTGTCTCCCCAGCCAGGGGACAGCAAGGACGATCCCTGCGAGACAGACTGTGGCACAGCTGAGGCTCTGCTGGCGAGACCCCAGCCTGCTGCTCCCGGAGGATTCACCAGCACCGGACTCGGGCCTCCTTGGTCTCCTTGGAGACGTTCAGTACATGTGTAGGTGGAAAAGTGGGAAGGCTGAAGACTTCATTAATGTAAAACAAGAAAAATAGTCCCTTTGCAAGATGCCTACATGGAAGGAGGGAAAAAGCCTTCCCCACTCCTACTGTGTATGTTCTCTGAGTGATTTAATTAATACCTATTTAATTAAGAAGTCAGATATGCTTCAGGTTTCACTTGCTCCTCCAAGTTGCAGAGTGTTTTATCTCAGAGCAGAACTGCTGGGAAAGGTTTGATACCAAGGTCTGCAAACTTGAATCCAAATCCCCCCAGTAAAACCTTGTTACTTTATGGCCTAGACCCATCTTTTTACTTTTGGAGAGACGTTGGTCAGCCCAGCGGACAGAAGAACCACCACTGCTGACCAGGGCGAGCAGGCAGGAGAGACCTTAAAAACGCTTTGGCAACAAGCCCTCCTTTCCAATTTAATAACAAGTCTCCACTGGATCAGAAAAACTCTCTAAGGGTGGATGCGATTTCCAGCAGAGTTTGGTATGGTGCAGGTAAAATTAGATTTTGCATTTCAAGCTGGTCAGAGCTCAGTGCACCCATAACATCTCCAGATTGGTCCGTGTCCCTGCAATGGGTGCAGGGAGCTGCTGGGCCTGGGTCTGGGCTCACACACACACAACAACCACCCCCACAACGGTGCAGCCCCAAGAACCAGAAAACTCTACAGCCTACCAACTAATACAATGCAACAAAGGAAACCATTATGCAGAAAGCATTAAGGAAGGTTAAAAAATACCTTATTTTTACTGAATTAACTTATTTAGCTGTTAAAGCATCTTCAAGGGTGGGCAGAGGCAGCAGAAATAAAGACTTAAGGGGATGGGCAACAAATACTCACCTATTTAACAGGGGTGTTGTATGGCTTATTTAATTAATGAATACTTGTAAAGCACTCTGAGTTGCTCAGACAAGAAGCTCTATACAGTACAAGCGCAACATATTATTATATATTATTAAGACTGGCTCTGCAGAAGAATAATTCCAGGTAAATGTGCAATCAAATGATCATTTTAGTTCCCAGTAATTAGATTCAATAGGCCAAAAAAAACCACAGAAGCCTTTCTTTAATCATACACTAAACAATCAGAACATCCCTAACCTTTCAAGCTACAGCCTTTTTGAATAAAACATCATCAACTTATAGATATTATTCCAAAAAGAACCAGTCACCATATGTGTTGTCTCTTTGAAATACAGTTGCTATAGCAGACCCTGCATGCATTTCATGTGATATGATCATATTCTATCCGTTCTGGCAGCTGAGAGGTTGCACAATTAAATTGGCTGCCAGAAATTTTTGAAGATTCCCAGAACAAGTAGCCATGCAAGAAATGCCCGGTCTCTACTCGAGCTGGCCACGAAGCTCTGTGCAGCTTGGCGGGGTGGCCACTGCCACCAAAAACCCTTACCATGAGTGACCCCACACCAAGGAGGGTCTCTGTCTGTGGAGACAGAATGCAATGGCAGAAGTCTGCTGGAGGAAAGCCAGAGCTCTGTCCCTGCTCCAGTCCAGCTGCACAGAACCCACATCCCTCACAGCCACCACTGTGAGGGTCTCCATTCAAGGTGACATCTGTACCACCCCATTCCATGTCTGTTTGTCACCTGTCCTGGTGCAGACCTGGTGGGACCAGAGATGGCAAGAGGGAGGGACCAGCACAGAGGGTGAAGCAGGGCAGGAAGGAAAGGATTAGAAAGAATAGAAGTGGGCTGGAGGGAGCATCAGGGATCCAAGGAGTCAGGATGGACAAGAACACCAAAGGGAAAAACAAGGTAGATGCACGTGAGATGGCAACATGCTGACATTCCAGGGGACTGCAGCTTGGAATGCCATTTCCCATCTCTCCTCTCAAGATTTCACTTTTTCACCCTCACAAATAAGTGACAGCAATAACAGCTGAGCATCAGATGAGCTCGGGTTTAAGTCGCAGAAGACTGTTTATAGCTCAGATATGGTTCTTACTGAACATCTTCATCAAGCAGCTACCACGTCCTTGGTACTGTGAGCCCAGGGATCCCACATCCCTCCGCCTTTCTCCTTCTCCCTGCTCAGCCTTTCCTCACTCCTGCCTCAGACCAAGTCCTGTCCTTGCCACTTCCAAGCCTCACCCATACTCCTCGCACGACAGGACACGCACAGGAAGATGGCTAGCTCAGTCCAAGACACACTGACCCTCCTTCTTCTCACACACAAAATATTTCAAGCCCATTTGGAGTTTGCCTTCATGGAATTACTTTGCTGAGGTCAGTTCAAGCCCGGTGGACACCCGTATAACCCAAGCCAACAAGCATCACACCTCTACCCCCTCCCTGGTTCCAGGCAGTGCTGCTCCCGCAGAGCTCATCCCTGGATGCTGGCGTGGGAGCCCTGCTGAGGCTGCCGGTGCTGCACAGTGCTCAGGCGAGGATAGACAGGGAAATTAATTTGAGTGAAGTCAGTCCCACAACCTTCATCAGCACGGAGATTCGCAAGCAGGCCTGTACATTAATAAAGCTTCCTGTGGGAGTAGATGTTGCCTTTGATTTGCATGTGAATTCAATGCTAGTGAGAAGTGCCAGACTGTCAGACATGGAGACCAAAGTCTCTTATCTTTCCAAAAGCTTCTGTAGCAGTTTCCCCACATTTCCTTAATCATCTGCCTTGTCCTCAACTTACTGAACAGGCAGTAGAGAGTAAAGCTGGATTTGGTTCAACTCCTGCTGCTGCCAAGTCCTGAAACAAGGGTGCCAGGACTGTTTACTGCTAGCCAACAGCTCTGCTAACGTGGCCCTCTCCTCACGAGCAGGTGCTCTGACATCTCCAAGCTCTTTTCACACATTCCTCCCCACTGCCGTAATTACATCCTAAATCTCCACCACGTGCTTGCGAGTGAACAATTGCCAGGGGCCATGAAAAACCAGCTTGTGTTTGTGCATCCAGACAACAGCGCATTCTTTCACGGGATGGGCATGTGGAGATGCCAAGAGACCCCAAAACCACAGAGGTGCTTCCAATATCTGGGTCTGTAAAAACCAGCAGCCACATTATCTGTGCTGCTCAAAGAGCCTGCAAGCCTGGACAAAGCTTCTTGGGACACCCAGAGACTCGGACACGAATCCTGGCCTCTGACAGTGAATCACAGAGCATCGGCATCCTCCTCTGCGCCGAAACGCAAAGGGGAAATCTTCCCACTTATTGGAAAAAAAGAGAAAGGAAAGCATCCCCCAGGAAATGCATCTTCTGTGGGTTTTGGTCACTATAAACATGGATTTGAAAGGACAACATCAGGAAAAGGCTCCCTACCAACCAAGTCATCCTATGCCTAAATGCAAGATATAGTAAATGAACTCTCAAGGTATTTTCTTATCCATTAGGAAATCACCCAGACATAAGGAGATTTTCTGGTGTAAAACAGAGACCAGTAAAAAGGTAACTGAAATACAGCACTTGAGAGACATTGCACAAACTTGGAATAGTATTTGAGAGTCAACACTGGGTGACACCTAACCCAGAAAAATGTTAACAGCACATTAACTGTGAGATGAATCAAGCCCGTTTCATTCACACAGTAAGTGGGAAGCCCCACTGAAAAGCCCTCTCCCTGTGCTTAGGGAAGTGGCAACCATTTATTTTTTCCCAACCACTTAAGCACCGGGAGGGGAAAAAAAAAAGTACACATTTGAGATGACCAAGACAATTTTACTGCAAGACAGACAGAACGTGACTTGTTTGCCCAGCTGTTGTTTGCCCAGAACACTGGGCACTGTTATCACCCCAGTTACTGTTGAAATGCGACATTTTCACGCAAGCACCTCGACCTTTCAGTTTCACCATCCTCTTTGGGCAAGCACTGCTAAAGGGTAAAAATGCAGCCCTGCCTCTGACTTCATGTGGCCAGAAACTCCTGACTCAAAAAGGGGGCTGGGGAAGGGAAATACACTGGAAAAAGAGGGTAGAACTTTAAAAATAGAAATGCTGCTTAAATGCCATATACTTGCTTACAGTGTCAGTACATAAGGAAAACAGAAACAGGATCCAGTCGCATGGAGCCTCTTGCTAACTTGTTCCACCACTGCAGCCAGTACAAGGCAGCAACTCTCCAACTTTTTTCCATCATCCTATTCCTACTGAAGAAAAAGAGCTCCAGCTCCTCCCTCCCCATCTGCTCCGATATTAATATCAATCAGTTATTAATGAAATATGATGACCTACAGCTATAATAGGCCTGGTTCTAAAGCCAGGAGAAGCTCGTTTCAGAACCTGAAGTTTATCAGGCATGGAAAGATCAATCCAGGGAGCTTTAGGATGTATGGAAAGGTATATACACTGGAGGGTGGGGAGGATGAGGATGCAAAAGCAACGGGCGTCCTGTCCGACTGCCAATTCCCAGGGTAGTTGTGAGGTAATGAACTGGCTGCCTCCAAAATAGATAAGCACGCACCCAGAAGTTGCAAGGAGGGCACGAAACAAAATCCATGCGTACAGATTCCTAAGGATTTTGGGCCTTTCCAGGTGGACAAAGCTGCTTATCAGTAAAGCAACTTGAGAAAGGAGGAAGGAAGAGTTCCCAGAAATCAGAGATGGTCCCGTGGCCATCTGAAGTGTCCAAAGCAATAAATCTGGGAAGTTAGTTGCCAGCCAACATCATCATCTGTCCATTATTTCAGTTATGGTCATTAAAAAGCAAAATAGAACAAAAGAGACAGAGAGAGATGAGAAAGGAGAAATTTTAAGGGCAAAATCTGCCCTTGGAGCAAACGTAATACCATGCTGGTCCTGGAGTCCAGAAGCGAGACCTTGTGTGTTGACCTCTGATAGCTGTACCTTTACAAGCTACCACTGCTGCTCAACTTCCCCGCTGAGATTTGGGCAAAGCACAGCTTTGCAGCAGCAGGCATGCAGTTCTCCCACTGCTTCTCCCCAAATTTCATGCTGGCTTTAGGCACTGAGGAATCGCCTGGTTGGCAGCTCCAGGCGCCTCTCCCAGCGGAGCATGGCCCACCTCCCAAAAGAGCTTCTTGCTTCCCTTCAGTCTCGCAAGGCAAGTACCTTTGTTTCTCCTGGGTGGGACGAGGGGGAATTTAGACTCAGCCAGCAATCTCTCTTCTTTCTCAGCTCCCATCTGTCCTCACACCCTGCTCCACTCCACAGCTGCTCCCAGCAGAGCGGCAAGATGCAGCTCTCAAGCTCGGAAGCCCGGATGCACCCGAGCTTCAGAGCTGCTTCATGTCTCTCCCACTCCTGCCTCCTCTACCTCCTCTCCCGCGACACTCTCTTCTCCTGGAGCAGCAGATGTAGAGGAGCGGTGGTAGGAGGCAGACACATTGGAGGGGAGCCCTGCTGCAGTTCTCCTCCGGCAGGCTCAGGAGCCGCACAACGTGTGGAAACCGGCGAGGAGCGGAGCAGTATGCAAAGGGAAAAAAATAAAAAATAGTGCAAAGCGACAGCAGTGGGTAGTGCTGTTCCTCTGGGAGGAACAGAACAGGGGGAGGTGAGATGAACCAACTAGAGAATAGGAAAGGAACCAAAATGAAGAGGAGGAATAAAATGTAGAAGATGCAAAAAAGAGAAGCAGATGTTCTTGCAGCACTTATTCCCTCTGACATTCGTGTGCAGCTCTTCCATCTTCCTCCAAAACTGGGAAATGAGCTGCTACGTGCTCCCTTCCCCATTGCCACCATCCTGACCCTGTGCCACACACAGAATGACACAAAGCCAAGAGCCCCAGCACTGCTCTGGCACCGCAGTGGGGAAGTCTGTGGATAGCTACAGGCAGGACATGGGACTCTGCTACGGGACACAGCTAGGATGCAACATAACCTGGAGAAGCATTCCTGCTGTCCAGCCTTTCCAACAGCCTTGGATTCAAACAATCCCCATCCCCATCTCATCCTCTCTTTCTTTGTTTCATTAAATAGTCCTCCTCCACCTGCGCCACGTTCCCAGCTCCACAGGGGCAGCAGAGGGATGCTGTGAGCCTGGGGAGATGCTGCTGGTTGCCTGCACCCAGCGCCTCACTTGGCTGCAGCAAATCTGCAAGGCTGGCTCCATCCAAGGGCTACCAGCCAGCTCCTCAAGGAGGAGAGCTTCAACAGCAATCCTTCACTCAACAGAACAGTCAGCTGGCCATGAAGGCTTTGCTTAGACACAGCAGACTGGTCTGGAGTGACTAATGGTGATTCCTATGCTGGAAAAAGAGAAGAGACCTGAGGTCCACATGTACAAACTCTGGCTCACATCCTGTCCCTGATGTGACAGGGGCAGACTTGGAGCAAGGGAGCTGGCAATGTGCCTCATGCTGAAGCATCTCCTAGAATAGTTCAGTCATAAGGAAAGAAGATGAGTCTTTATTTTTCTTCCAGCAGGCTTAGTTTCTTTCCTCTGGAATAGATCCTGGCTACCAGTTAAGGAGATTCCCTCCAGAAAAAGGCACTGGAAACAGAAACCCTTTCTTCCAAACCCACAGGGTGGAGCTGCCTGTGTCCCAGCCCTGCTGCACTTCATCCTCGTGGGCACTGAGGTTAGTCCTGCCGGCGGGAGGATGAGTGGACTCCATGCTCCTGCTCTGCCACTCCACAGCCCATCCCACGGCTGGCAAGGTCCCTGCCTGCAAGGACCCAGCGCCACACAGGGGGAAAACAGAGTTTGCCTCCAAAAAAAACCAATTTCCGTTTCATAATTTATTCATGAACTCCACCAGTTTCAGGGAAAAGGTGGGTGAGGCATTTTCTTTAATACTTGGAGACACTACAGGGATGAAGGGGACGGCAGGGTGAGAGATCAACCTCAGCCAACACCGGGAACCTGCAAACCCTGAACCAGCTACGACACAGACAACTGCTACAAAAATCCCTTTTCTGAGGCATAAATGAAATCCTCAGGCTGTTACGGTGCAAAAACACCTTCTGTCCCCTCTTTTAAGGAGTCAGAGTCAGGACTCATCAAAGCCACTTAAAAAGTATCTGGCAAAAAGTTCCCAAACATTAAAAATGGTTCTCTTTATTTTGGCATGCCAAGACTCACAGCATGTAGCGGTCTGTACCAGCAAGAAAGGAGGGATGGGCCAACACATCCCGGTAAAACGAGAAAGGATACAAATCTTGGCTCCCCGTTCAAACTGAACCAGAACTGAACTGTGCCTGAGTGATGAAAAAAATCTTATGGGATTTCCAGCTCGTTTCTGTAGGCTCGAGATCAGATTCTGAACTACTGTGTTTATCCAAAAGTGAACCAGACCTTTGAATATTTGGAGGAGTATTCACTGCTGAGCCGCGTTTTTCTTGGATGTCAAAAGCACGGGAAGTTCTCATATTTTTTAATAGAGAAGAGAAGAGGGATAAGGTGGGGGGAGAAGGAAGAGGGCCTTTTTGTTGCTACAACATAAATAGTATATTGCATACAGCTGCTTGCGCGCTTCCCTGTGTGGTCAACAAAACAGGGAACATATTTTAAGCTTGTTTTCCAAAACACTGCATGACAAACTTGTACTCAGAGGCCCATGAAATACAGCCCCTGACTGTGGACATCTCACCACGCTCCATCAGACACTCGCTGCTGTTGGGTGAATGAAGAAAGCAAAACACTGGGACAGCCCAAAACATGGAAAACTAAAGCTGCAAATCACATCTCTGCACTTCTATGGCACAACCTAATTTAAAACAGCTTGTAAAAACCTTAATTTTAACAGGTTCTGGTAGAGCAAAAATAGGCGAGGTTCAGATGGAGGCGACAAAAATGATTAGAGGCCTCAGCAGATACGAGGCAAGATTGATAAGGGTGGGAGTGTTTAGTTTAGTGAGAGATGAGTAAGAGGGGAGATGATAAAAGTACACAAATTGTGACTTGGCCTGAGAGGGTACATCTGGTGCCTTTGCCATTTCTCATAACACGAGAGAAAGGGGACATTGAATGAAGTCAGGAAGCAACAACCACAAAAAAAATTAAAGCAGATAAAACGACTTTTTTTTTCCTTTCTTAAAACAAAACTCATAATTACTCTCTGGAACTTACTGTTACAAGATATCACCAGGGCCAAGAGCATAGGGAAGATACAAAGCAAGGAATGACACTTGCAGAGATAGTCAAGAGAACATTTACAGCTACCTTTGGATACATAAAAATAGAAATCAAGGTACAAATGTTTATGCTCCAGGGCACGAACCAACCTTTAATCATTGGAGGCTGGGAGGACACTTTCCCCCATGGACAGGTCCCTCACAGGCTTCTGCCCAAGGACTCCAGCCAGGACTGGAGAGATCTCCTGTCCAACAGGACGCAATTGCTCCTGCTCCTGTGTCTTCCCAGGTACCTCAGTCCTGCACCTCTGATCCCAAAGCCCATTCCTCAGCCCAACCCCTGCCCATGTCACCTGGCCCCAAGCTGCTCATTTCCTCTTTCTTCTTTGCATCACATGTAAGTTTCAGGTCCTTATTTTGCCAGCCCTTCCTCTCCCGGCTATTTCGATTGCCATTTTTTCCTCCCTCAAGCCTAAACCCCCAGCTCCAGCCCCTGCCATCCATTTGGGCTCTGCAGGGAGTGCTGACCCCGGAGCCAAAAGGCAAAGCATCCACCTCCTCCTGCCCAGACCCACCAGCGACGCACAGACTTGAACGCAACTTCGAGACGTCAGGCAAATTTTCCCTTTTTCGATGTGAAGCCGAAAATTTTCCCTTTTTTGATGCGAAGGTTTCTCAGAGGAAACCTACATCCCTGAGGAGGAGGAGGACCCTCCTGCCGATCCGGCACCTGCGGGGCAGCGGCAGTCAGGCGCTATTATGGACCGCGGAGCTCATCAACGCGCTGGAACTGACATGCGACTCGGGGAGACAAAGAGAGATTTTGAAAGCAAGTCAGTCTATTAAATTTATACCTACCTGCACAATGTGAAGCAAACCACATCTCGGTTTCCTTTCATGTGCATGACAGTCTTAACTTGTTTCTTTTAATCCCATAAAAGCAGCTAAAGCATGCAACATGCTTCCCGGAGATGAGGCAAACCTGTATTTTACTTCCTGACAGTGATTTAGTTTATAGGGTGTTGTTTTTGGTTTTTTGTTTTTTTTTTCAGGGAAGATAATGAGCATTGTCCAAAGCTGGTATTATAAAGGAAATACTACACGCTACATGCTAGACACCTGGCATTTAAAAGAGAATCCCATAAATTGACACTGTCTGTAACGGACCAAACACAGCTGCAGCCCCTCACGCTGCGCAGACACCGGCACTGGAGGCTGGAAGATCCCAGCATCTCTCGCCAAGATTTTCTTTGGAAATCAGCACCCTTCTGAAAATTGAAAGCGCCTCTCATTTAGTCAGTCACACCCCAAGTAGGACTGGGGAGACAACCAGGGCTGTATGACTATGCAATAAATCCAGCAAATCCAAAGGGCCGAAGCAGTAATCCATGGAAACGTTCCAGGCAAGAGGGGGGTTTAAGTGCCTTTAATTCCCAGCTGCAAACCCAACAAGCTGCCAGAAGGCGGAGACCACCGAACACAAGGGGTTAATGGCCTTGCTAAAGAAAATGATACACATAATTTCCTTTTATCATAAAACAATACGTTTATTATTTTCTGTATATCTGTTAAAGGGCACGGCCTTCTGAGTGGAAAACAAAACACAGCTTGGTCACATGTTTATTTGCTTCAGCTACTCCCTTTCCCTTCTGATAAATAATCAAATATGCCATCCAGAAAAAACAAAACCAGTGAGCTGGGAAATTTGATGGTCATCAAATAGACTAAGATACCAAGAAAAGCAGCCCACTGTTCCCACAGAGAGTTTTCTGCCCCACACCTACACTAACATCTGAGTAAATAACTTCAGTCACTCTTTCCATTTTCCCCATGCAATTACTCCTACTGTTAAACAAATTGTCCTTAAGGCAGTTGCAAACACCATTTTTTTTCCTGCAAAGTAGAACAACTTCTGAACATTAAAAAGCCAGACTAGCAATATATTTTCAAAATATGTTTGTTGTACTTGCGGTTTGGCTGAACACACAGCTTGATTTCTCTCTCTCTCGCTCTCTTTTCTAGGAAGATGGGGGTTTACGGTTTAAAATTTTAAAGTGTATTTGGATCTTGAAGAGGCAGGAAAAGCCTCAAGGAGGATGGGTTTTCTCCATAGGGCAGGAAGCATATTTTCCATTTTCTCTTATGTTTCACACTATACGAGCACCACGAATGCTTGCCAAAAAAAAGAAGTTACCTGCTATTTCAGTGGACTTTTGCGGGGGGGGAGAAACCAAGAAATATCAAGCAATTTTTTAAGTCACTTGAACACAGGGGGAAAAAATCCAGCATCCGTGTTGTGACACAGATTACCCAGAGGATCTACACTATCTTCCAGCAACCCCTGAAGACCATTCATACAACAATCATTAATACTGAAAAACTGCAGAGAAAATCCCTCACGTGAGAAGTTAACAACCATTACCCGGCGTGAGCACGCTTTCCCTTTCCTTTTGTAGTACCACAGGTCTAAACAATAGTCATATGAATGAGATAATAGCCATGCTTGTCTCAGCAGCCTGATTTTTATTAGCATGAAATTGGTACAAATATTAGCGAGGCTGGTTCGCATGCGGTGCCAGAGCCACGATGCAAACAATTTGTGGAAAACAAAAAAAGTGACTCGGGTTTGCTCCACTTCTG
Source organism: Acanthornis magna (assembly GCA_036785705.1). Classification (NCBI taxonomy): domain Eukaryota; kingdom Metazoa; phylum Chordata; class Aves; order Passeriformes; family Acanthizidae; genus Acanthornis; species Acanthornis magna. The sequence continues at coordinate 4,363,374 of JAWUZG010000049.1, read as the reverse complement.
CTGCCCAGAGCAGCAGCCACGTTTCCCTTTTATGGGGGGGTTTGTTGTTTAGGTATTTTTGGCACTTGTGCAAGGAGAAGCCGCAGCACCCGGCGAGCAGCAGGGATGGTGGCACACAGCTGTCCCCATGCCAGAGGGACATCGCAAGGCGATGGGCGCCCCGAAAGAGGACTCGGTCCTCGCCACGCTTCTCCGAAGCCATGCCAAAAACCCCACCCTTGTCAACACCACAGTAAACAACCTGAACTGGCTGCTTTTGCTTCAAACCAAAGCAATTCCCCTCTCCTGTGCTCCGAGCTGCCTGCGCAAGGCAGCGCGTTAAAAGTTCAGCCCTGCCTGCACGCTCCTTTCCTCTGAGTGCTCGCAGAGAAAATGAAGAGTTTAACAGAGTGAGCTCTTACTGTCTGCCTTTAGATTTCCGTCTTCGCGCTGGAGATGTTTCTGGCTGTTTCTGTGAAGCGGGGGCTGAAGAATGGTAAAAAGATGTTTGAATAAACAGGAAGTGCTGTGCAGCCGGAGCGCAGGCTGGAGGGAGACGCTGGAGCACTGCCCTTCGCGGCAGCCACCGGGCTCTGCCTCCACAGTAGCAACCTCTGCTTTGACTAAATGACAAAGAAACCGCAAAGCATTCCTTCCCTAATTCTTCCCTTGCGAAGTGGTGAGATCAGCTGGAGCCCACAGGTAATCGCAAAGTTGGGTTTAGCACAACACCAGGCACAAAAATCTAGCAATTCTGCACTATTAAACGCCCCCCCATCTGTGAGCAGAAACAGGCAGAACTAATTAGGTCCCCAACTAGACCGAACAGCAGCGAGAAGCACACCTCGCTTCTGTTTCTAGGCAAATTTGGATTTGCACAGAAGTCCGGCCAAGCCTGACGTTCCTACCCTCGGCAGGGCTGTGACTTGCTCTGGAAACCGGCCGGGCTGCAGGGCTGTTTTCTCTAACTGCGTGAACTGAAATATAAACAACCACCCAAAAAATACAACTTGTCTCGGGCGCAGGGACTTGCATCCAGCATCTCCAAAAGCGTAACTTCAACATTCCGGCAGATGCCACCCCTCCTTCATCATCTCCTTCCCCTCCCTAAAACAAACTACCTTTTTAACTGGAGATGACTAACTAACTGTCTCCCCACCCAATTATCAAAGCCCTGTCTGCTGTCATATTGGTGACATGACACAGATATTGTCAAGAAAAAGTAAACTGGGGCTGGCACTCGAAGGCAGCTCGTGAAGAGATGAGCAGTCGAACAGCCATATTCAATAAAAAAGAGGAACAGGATTCCTTTAGAAAATGTATTGCTGTTGTGGCAACGTGCTGCTGCCACTGAAGGGACTGATTTGTTATTTAGCATGTAGTCTTGGACTGTCTGTCATTCTGGGTGCTAATGCTCTGCTAAAATAACTCATTGGGAGCTGTCAGTGGGATGTTTACATAGGCCCCCAATCTTTTCTTCATACAAGGAAATTTTTTACTGGAATTCATCTTCTTTTGATCTCACATTCAAAGCAACAGCAGCTTGATAGACATGCAAGTCTGAAAGCAAATCCAGACGCTGAAGATAAACCGCCAGAGTATGACAGGCAGGAGCATCTAAAGCTTATAAAAATGAAGAGAACAGCATGTCGTCTGAGTATTACAATAGCAGAAATCAAGAGACATATTAGGTGGAACTGATCAGCCACAAAAACAGTTCAAAAGGCAGATCATAGAAACAGAAGACTAAGCTAGAAAAAAAATAAAATTGGAAAGATCTGCTTTACAGAGCCATCACCTCCTTTCTGAGCACCGCGGCGTTTCCGCTCCAGCATGTAAACTTAAGGGGGGAAAAAAGAACAGGGCTGGTGTGTCTCTACTAACTCAGCAGTTCTTACCTTCAACTCACCAATTAATTTGCTGAGTGTACGTTTCAATTACGTGTTATTCAGAGTGAAATAAAAATAGGACACTGCCACTCCCATCTATAGCCCAGCCCTCCCCAACACCACAGGGATGGGGAACTGCATCCCCCTGCAAGGTGCAAAAGGGGCCCTGGCCTCAGCCCCTGCCACCATTTTAGCCTGTTCATCTTTCAAAGGGCTATGTCTTGGGATGCTCCTGAGCTCTGCCTCTGCCACCGGTGCAGAAATATTAGTTCAGAAGGCAATTTTATTTAAATTGAATTACGTGTGCCACGGAGTCCACAGCTATGCTCCGAAGGCGACACTTGCCGGGAAACAATTGCTGAAACTTTCTCTAGAAACCCATACATTTTTAATTTTTCTTCCCCAAATAAGCTTCTTATTCTAATTGAAGTCAGCAAATATAATGAAAAAGTAATTCTCAAACAATTTTGTACTTAGAGCTGTTTGTTAACAAACACTGAACGAGCAGCAGTGTTAGGTTAAAGGGCAGCAGGATTCCACATTATAATTTAGCCTGCGGTTATTTCTGATTAAGAACACCCTCCGGGACGGCAAAGCAAGATCTTCTTTTGCAGCAGGCATAGCTTTTAAAATTAGCCTCTTCTCAATAACAAAACCAACAGGAAAACTGTGGATTTAAAACTGTATTAACCAATTTGAAGTGGTGCAATCAGTTTATGTCTCACTTTCTGCAAACCCCTGTTCCCTGCCTTAGTCAAGTTTCAAATGTAAAAATGCTGCCTGGATTCTGAAACTGTTGTAAGAAAGTCACCTTCTGTCATGCTTATGTAGCTATCTAATGTGCTAAAGGCTGATTATTTATCTTTAAACTGTACTAGTTTAATCTTTTAAGGTCACCACTAATCTGCTCCAACCTTTTAAAAAATAGCAGCTTTCAAGACTTACTGCTGGAATCACTAAACTCTGAGCTGAATGTCATTGTAAGGGATACATTAGCCAGAGTGAGTGTAGTTTTACAATGTAAACACCAAATATAAATCCCCACCTAAATGAGAAGAAAAATATGATCTCCATGCCAGAAGAAATATCAGTAAATAAGACCAACGCCGTATTATTTCACACAAATATCATTCCGAATCATGTTGCTATTTCTGTCTCCTCCCCCTCCCTTCCCAGTGCAAAACTTGGGTATAATTTAAAGGATCATTAGGTGTTTTTTCTTTTCTTTTCCCTTTCTCAGCAGCAACTTTGCCTGCCTGCTGCGAAGCCTCCTGACCACATTTGGAAGTTGTTGTAAAGTCCAAAACCCCCTCACAGGTTATTTGTGTGCGTGTGCTGCACAGCAGCCTTTTATACTCTTCTTTTTCCTTTTCCCCTGGACTTCTTCTGGACTTGAATGTCACAGTAGACCTTGAATGTGAAATGGCTTCAAGCTAATTGCTTTAATTGCTTGAAGATGTGCAGGCAGGTGAAACCTGATCCCCTTGGCCATTGTAGAGACCAGGAACAACACAGGAATGTTTACATAGTGGTTTGAGTTTAATAGACAGTAGAGCTGAGTTTCAGACAGCTAGCAAAAACACAGCTAATAGGTGACCTCTTAATGTAGTCCTCCTTTTTAAAAACAAAATACAATTTCGTTTTATACAAGGCAGTGTCCCTAAATGCCAAGGTTATCTGCTTGACTTTTTGAGTGAGCATGCACTGCGTTGCACCTGACATTTATACCAGAAACTCTATCCTGAATGCATTTCCCTCTACCTTAAAACAAAAAGCACTTTATGTGTCAGTCACCTTACAAACAGATTAGAGCTGGATGGGGTTTCCTCGTAAGTGCAGTCATTTTAATTTAAAATTGAGTGTGTTTCACCACTGACATACTCCTTTCCCCTCATCCCCTGGGCACTCCTACCCTCTGGTGGGCACCAGCACAAGCCCTTGGAGGGGTCTTCTGGAAAGGCCAAGGACTTTTACTGCTTTTCCAGAGCTTCCAGTACATTTGCACCACACTGTGAAGGTACAGACTGGCTGCAACGCACTTTTTCAAAGGCACAGTTTGGTTTCACACACGGCACAAATTCAGCAGCTCTTCCTCAGGCAAAACTCCTCCTGACTGAGAACTGCAGCATTCGGGGTCACTGACGATCAGGTTTGCTTTCCAAGAATCATGAGGTAAGTAAAACACACTTGAAACCAGCCAAATACCAGTGAGCAGGTACAGCACAAGTGTAGAAAGCAAAGACTGAATTTGGCAGCAGTGGTAGCATAAAGGTATTTACTGTAGGTCTAGTCCAAAAAACAAACACTGAAAACAGGTAATACCAAAAGGTCACTTTGCTGGCGCAGGCACTTCAAGTTTTGTTGCCAATCCTAAAAAACAGTTAAAATCACTTGTACTGAGTGAATATCAGCCGAGAAATGACGTGTTGTATCCCATACAAAAAGGAATAAATAAAATAACATTTATGGGGAAGGAAAAAGGGAAGGCAATCGGAGACATAAGACTGGAAAAAGCACAAACACACTGAGGCACAGGAGATGAGGCCAAACTAATGTGTATTTGATACGAACGAGAAAGAAAAACAATTCCCTGCCACACAGCCCTGCAAATAAAGGGCATTTCTAGTCTGATCTTGGCAATTCCACTCAAAAAGTTTCAAATTCTCTAGCACTTATGCTGGACCTACCAAGCCCTTGAACAGAAGCAAACAGAAGCAGGAGGGAGGCTGCTCCAGCCACTCTGGATGCAACTGTGGCTCCCAGGAAGACAATAGAACGCTGGCTGCTCTGTTCTACCTTGCCTGTTATTCCCAATCCTCTGAAGCAAATGAGTAACTGATCTTAAATAATACAGAACAAAGGGAACAATAGGAGCTGGGAAGCAAGCTGGGATACTTGGGAACATGCCTCTTTCTTTTGAGAGAGAATCTCGCCAGCACACATGCACACACTGAGTTATAGAATCACAGAAGTTGTTGTCCTGTCCTGTCCCCCCCTGCCCAACATCACCTCCTAAAAAGCTCAAATTCCAGCCACTGTGGGGTTTTAATAGATTTTTTTTTTCTGTACCGCCTGAAAGATTAAGACAAAAAAAAGAGAAAGTTCAGAATAGGGGAGAAGGAAAAAAAAAAAAAAAAAGAAAACAGTGTCAATTTAAAGATTTAGTATAAACTAGTCCAAGCCTGTGGGAGGAACGCTAAGTGGAAAAAGTAAACACGGTCCCCCCAAGAAGTTCCCCTGGAAGCTGAGCAGGCAGCCAGTGCCTGGTACCCGCTGCCCCGCGCCCGGGGAGGTCAGCCCAGCTATGCTAAACTGACAGGTTCAGTTTACAGCAGGCCAGCACTTTGTTTGGATATACTGGCCTTGCTCACCGCCAGCTTAACAACAGATGGCTCGAAAACTTTCATTATGTTGCAGAGGGCTGAACTGCAAACAATCGGGAAAACTGTGAAAAGTTTAACTCCCTGCGAGCCGAGCGGGGAAGCGCTGCCCTCGCCAGCCGGCATCTCCTCCCGCCCCGGCCATGGGCGCCTTTAAATTAATTAAAGCGGGATGGGATGATTAATCATACCTGCGCACGGTCCTGGGGATGCCTGGGAAAAAGAATTTGCGATTTGACAAGGTCATTTCAATAAAAGTAGCATTCCAGGAGAAAATGGACTTTGACGGATTGCAAAGCTGATTTTAAACCTTCCTCAAGCCTCTGGCTCTAGGAAAGTTATAGAAAGTTTCTGCAATAATCCTCCAATTGGAGTTTATCAGGAGCTTTCTGATGAGTGTCCTTCCATCTCCAGAAACAGAGCCGGCGTCCCTCAAATTCCCACTTCAAACTTTCACCCTCCACAGCAAGAGAAGGCCACCAAATAATCTAACATGCAGATCTGAATATGATTTATCCAAATCTGTGTATAATTTAAATATTCATCTAACTGATTTGATTCATATGCACCCTTAATATCTTTTAACGCTCTAAGGCAGGTTATAAATGCACCTTCCAAGGTTTAATTCAATTGACAGTCTTATATACATCTCATCACTGAAAACGCATTATTTTATATTATTCGAGAAATGAACAAATCTGTTTTCCACAAATGTATTTTAAAAGCGACTCTTTCCTGTTATTGAAAGAAAATTGTGTTTATTACTCCTTTAGCATAGTGTAAACTCATAAACGTCAACAGAGAGTACAAGGAAAACTGTCAACTAAATATTGTTTCCTTCATGAGCTGCTCTTCCAAGTCAATTACGCCTTTCAACTTCTGGGGCATTGTATGATAAACTGGCAGTAAAAATCATTCACATTAATATACCATGGTGCCTTGCCTGCAAAAGGTAATTAAAGAAGTAAATGACTCATAAGAATAGACATATTAGCTGCAAAATGAAAGGCAACTGAGCTGCCACATGAAAATATGTACCATTAAGATACTGCATTTTCATATTCCTGTAATCAGCTTCAGTAGACTAATGCTTATTTAATCCAGTTCTCGCCTAAGTCCATCAACAACTGTTTTTTGCTGTTTTCTCCTTGACTGAACATTATGTGTGCAGGTTTGGAATAAATACTGCAATAAGATTTTTGCATAGTCAATTGAAGAACAGGGTTTTTATCTTTTAAAAACTATTTTTCTTTCCCACCAGGAGGAATACAGCAGAAAAGGATACCAAGAAACCCCACATTTCCTAGGGTTTTTTCAGCGCCGATATGCTTTGAGTGAAATATATACCCCAGTCCAGCATTTACCATTTTGATTTCTGAAATACTGCAGGAAATCAAGCCCCATCCTCCAACCTTCCTGTTCTTCTTATGGGAAAGGGTTTGCCTTGTTAATGCGTGCTTCCGTTAGGGTTAGAAAAATTAGACAGGTTTTCTTTTTCTTAAATCTTTGGTACGAGGTGGGGCAAGGAGAGGAATGGGCGCTGCAGGATTTGGGGCTGGGGAGCCCCAGGGGCATTGCCCCCACAGACCTGCTCTGCCCAGCCCAGCCTCAGCTGACAAGACCCAAACTCCAAACTCACCCAGGCACCATCCTGGCATCCCACCCTGGCAGCAGGGCGGCAAAGCTCAGCGCAACATGCTCCTGATTTTTGTGAAGGGCCATTGCTGGGAGCTCACCCTGTCTCAGCCCACCCTGTCTCTGTAGCCACCACATCAACCAAAGCCTTTCTGGGGAAGGGTCTTGGTCGAACTTTACAAGTCCATCCCTCTCCTCCCAAGGGGATGGCAGGGACATGGTAAAATTCAGGGAACAAAGTACACTTGTCTCCAAAAGAAAACAGCCTGCAAAATACTCAAACATTTATAACTCATCCTGTTTGCGAGCAGTAATTAAAATATTCTTTTCATCACAATAATAGCTCTGTAAGGCCAAGATCCAAACTGCTTTTGACTGCACAGCTCTCACAATTATTTCATTTTCTAAAGTATGGGTGGAGTGAACTCCAGTATCTCAGCAATTGCTACGGTGCTCTGTTGACAAATGCTGACTTTCCTAAATGGCAGACACCGTGTATGTACCATCCATCCTTTATTTATTGTGCCCGACACAGGTTTATCCTTGCAAAAAGAGATTTTTCAATAAAAATCTTCACACATTGCTTTGCAACCTGCATTATATGTTGCTTATTTATCACTATCAGTACGAAATGGTATAAGACTTAAAAATGTTGGATCAATCATTATTTAAACTGTATTATTGCTTCTCCATTTGAGCAGACATCACTTTGTACCCACAATTAATGAGCTCTAGTCCTTTTTCTAATTAAGGAACAAAGGTTCTTGTGTGCAGAGTATAGAGTGACACTGTCTAGAGAACACACATTTAAATAGAAGAGAATCCTTCTAATTACCTTACAATAGGATTTTTCATATCCAGGAACATAATAGGATCAAGAAATTAGAGCATTTCCAACAGCATTTACAAATAAGTCATTACAAAACACTGTTAAAAGGTAATAATGCATCCCTAAAAACAAGGGGACCTTATGGAGACTAGTGCCTAACACTGTCGTATTTATAGAATTAACCTTTGAGCACTGATACATGGAAAATGCAACACAAATTATTTTACAGATGTGTATATATAGAAATAAATCCGAAAAAAAAAGAGGAGTCAGCTAACAGAGCCTAAACCACTTTAGGATTGCACAGATTAGGATCCAAACACATGATTAAGAAAGCCAGAAAGGTAACCTCGCTTTATCCAGTAATTAGGGCTGTTAGAAATCGGATACTGTCTCTTAAAAGTGTTACAAATACACAGCACTACTAAATAACCTGCACTGCTGGGAAAGTATACTCGCTATCAAGGGCAAAGCTGCTATACACTGAGGTAACAGTAAATGACAGACTGTTGTTCAAGTCCATTAGCTGCTATGTGATAGGAGCACATTCACTAGCACACGACCTGTGAAAAATCTTAGATCTCTTTAAATCTTTGAATTGGATTGCTGCATTAATTCTTAAGAACTGCAATCCTTCAACCAAGTCAAATTACCCTCATTAACAGGGGAAAAACTGCCTCTGCAATAAGTTAAAAAAAAGAGATATTTATTACCTATAATCACTTTCACGTACTTCACCTGGAAGTGTGACAAACTGGGACAACAACTCCAGAGGCTGGCACCAGTTCAGCTGCTGGTGGGGCCAGGGTGGAGGGGACGTGCCATGCACGTGTCACCCTTGGTGCCTGCGCGCGCTCCTGCGCCGACATTCAGCGTGAATACGTGCGCTTCTTGGGGAAAAACCTCAATGAATGTTCTAAGAAAAGAAAAATCACTAAGAATAAGCACAGGCACTGAAGCGATCTGTGTGTGTGCCACTGAAATAACCGCAAAAGAGGAGGGGAAATTCTTCCGTTATTCAAGGCTTGATTAGAACACTACTTCATAATTAGGCATGTTACAAGTATTGTCATCAACCAGAAAATTCATGTACTAACTCAAAGGTCTCAGAAGCTGGCTCAAGCCTTCTATTCATTAACAACATCTGCTATTAATGTTTAACCCTCATAAACTTGCACCAAACATTCAGCATTCAACAAAGATTAAAAATAAATATTTTGTTGTGCTGTTTTATCCGTGTGGTGATCTGCTCAGTTCTGCGGATATCAAGAACCACCACAACAGCCGGAGAGATAATGGACAAATATTTGGTCTTTGTTGGAAAGAAGATATTTCCCTCTCTCCAGTCACTGCCTCTCTGCACTTCAGATGCTACAGCTCCCGAGCCAGGCCAGTGCAGCACAATAAACAGCAATGCAGAGGTACAGATACACATGCACCTATGCGATGGTATGAATCATTTATTTTAAAGATTAAACTCTCTGGAACAATTTTCAGGACAAGTGTTCTAAAGGACCCTGTGGTCAAATTTCTTCTAATTTAAAAATGAGCGTTCCTGGGACGAAAGATTCACTGTGAAATGGGGAGCTGAGTAAGTCCAGGATCCAGAAATGAGAAACAGAGCATTTCATCTTCATTTTACTGCTGCGAGTCCAGATGAGAGCCCTGATCTCGCAGTCAGATCCTAATGGGCAGATCCTTGGAAGAGCCTTTGGAAAGACTCATTTCCACCAGTGTGGTTTTAATGTAAGCGTTGCAATCTGCTTGTGCAGGCTCATTTACAGCATGGAGACAGAGCTAAGTGGTGAGCTAATGCGACCCTCTAATGACTCCTGGAAGCGCATCCGGACATCCCCCGTCCCTGTCCCTCTTTCCGCTGATGGATGTGGGTAGCACAGTCCCATCCTGGCTCCCAGGGGCAGCCCTGGAGCAGTGGCAGGCAGATCCCACAGCTCCCTGCCTTCCCTGCTCCCTCCTGCCCGTACCGACCCTGCCGAGCCCTACCCGCACCGACCCCCGAGTCTCCAGAGAGCCTGGAATTCCAGCGCCAGGCGGGCGAAGATCCCGCCTGCGCTCATCTCACCATCATTTTCTCATCTGCAGCAACGCCAAGATACAAACCAAGCCACAAAAGTAATGAAAAATACAGCTCTTTTTGTCTTCAAACATGACATTCATGGCGGATTCACTGTCTGCATGTTGCAGCACGCTCTATTCTTAGCACCGTGCCTTTTAAAGTTAGGCCCATTATTTTCTACGGTGTATCAAGATCAGTATGTATAACATATGCCATATTGTTGACACTTCCCTGGATGTACTGCACACCATATGCCTAAAGCACTAAAAGGGGTGATGAACAGAGTGGCAATACTGAAAGGAGAACAAGATACACCGAGCATGTTGAATGAATTCAGTTATATAATTCAGCCAATAAGGGTTTCCATACATTTAACAATCTCCTCTTTTTTTCCCCCCCCTTTTTTCTTCCCCCCCCCCCCCCCCCAATATAAAAATGAATTTAACAACTTTCCACTGTGAAAAGTTAACAGGCTGGACACGTATTCAAAGCAAACATTTAATCACAGTGGGCCCACCAGGTCTAAAAAGTATACATGTAAAGATAGATCATATATAATCACACCAATAAAACAAACAAAAAAGGACTATTCATACATTTTAGCAATAAACTAAAAAAATAAAACATACAGTTCTGCTCCTGCTTCCACTTGTCCTTTATTTTACCTTGCATAAATCTATACCCCAAGTCCAATTCCTAGAACTAGGGAAGATGTCATCTTGCCCATCTTCAGAGCTTTATTTACTAGTTTCTCTACTAAGAATTATTATTTGAAGAACCCAGAAACTAATGCTCTCTTACACCACAGTATTTTTGTCCAAATCTTCTGGAACGGATTATAAAATTGAAATGTAAGAAGGAACACAGCCGAGCTATATTTATAACACGAATGCTGCTCTTCAGCATCTGATACATACACATGTGTATCCTCATTTCTATGCCATCCCTCGGCACGCTCTAATGGGTACACTAGCTGCATACTCGTCATTAAAATGAAACAAAAAAAGGGGGAAAAAAAGGAACTGACTCATCACTGAGAACAGTTTTGACAGCACTTGCATGCAGAGCCCTAGCAGCGAGGTTCAAGCTATTTAGTTGCGACTGGCTACAAATGACAAACTTTGGACTGAATTAATAATTAGAGGGAAGAAACAAACATGCAAACTCTCAGCCCAGGTACACGCTGATGCACAGGTCCAATCTGCAAGTTTAGTCCTCGGAGTTATGTGCTACCCAGAGGAAGGAAAAGATCTGGAAAGCAGGGAACATTGCAGGGAATTCCCACTGCTGAGACACTGACAGGGTCAGGAAAAGGGAAAAGCATCACAGAAACACCCAGCAACGGCACACAGGACCCTTCCGGGGGGAATCCCAGCTGGCACCAAGCACAGGGAAGGTGCAGGGAAGGAGGCTGCTCTCATGGCATTCCAGGAGCACGGCCAGCTCCTCACAGGGATGCTGCTAATGCTCTGGAGCTAATGATGCCACGCAAAGCTGAAGCTTCCCCGTCCTCTGTCGTTAGTGCCACTATGCACCCACAGGCAATGGATCAAAGGGGCTATGAGAAGATAAGGAGAATCCATTTTAGTTTCAAAACATGAAAATTCTGGCACGGGAGATCACTACAGAAGATCAGTTCTGTTATGTACCCGTGGTGTGTTGAAGGGGAATGTTGCATTTTAAATGTACACACACATACCTATTTATCTGAGTAAGCAATATCATTAGCAGAATAAAACCTAAAAGGAACATGGGCCTTTTGTTAAAGTAGAAGACAGAATCCTCTTCATGAAAAACATCAAAGAAAAGGAACACATGCTGATGTTTAAAAACAGTCTACGTCTAATACAGAACATCAAGATGTAAAAAAAAAAAACTGAAACCAACACAAACCAACAAAAAACCCCCCTTTGCTTCACAATATTTTCCTTAGAAACAAACTTAGTATTTACTGCGGACAAGGAATGGGCTGCCAGTGCCCATTTAAAGTACTGTCTGTGCAATCCACTGAGAACTCAGATAAGAATTAATATACACAAATTTCACATTGGTAAAATTAGGACAAGTGGAAGTTTTGTGAGTGGAAACACTTGCACTGCCTCAGCATTAGGCCAGAAGGTAAACAGAAGAATATGTTCCAAAAAATAGAAAAGGAAGGGGTTTAGACAGGCATGCCAGTGCCTGCTCTGTTCCTGCTCTGAGCTTTCTCTGGAGGAAAACAAAACAAAACAAAGCAAAACAAAACAGCTTCATTTTGCAAAAGCCACGACTGTACAGCTATTTGCAGAGCAAAGTGGCAAGCAGGCAACACCTCCTGTCAGCATCCCTGGGGCTGTGCCTTCAGTACATCAACACTGGCCAGGAGATGTCAAGTTAGGGTGTGAAAAAGCCTTTTACCTTCTGGTCTCTAGCTCGGGGCTGGTCCAAGCAGAGCACAGCCAAACTTTCTGCTGGCTGTTGGCGACGTTAGTTTGATGGACTTCGTCCAGTTGCTTGTGGACTACTGTCCATATTAGGAAAAAATCCCCACTTGACGCTGGCACTGGGATCCAGCCCTATCCACAGACACCGGCAGCACTACAGACCTTCCCTCAGCAGCCAGGTTGAGCCACAAGGATCACAGCCATGTCAGTGTACCCAGGCTCCTTAATAAACAGAATCATGTAAAGCCAAAAACAATTCTACCATGGCTAATTAAAACATCCCTTGTGCTTGCTCTGTAAGAAAACCCACACAACAACACATGAGCAACAAAAACAAAAGTAAAAAAAACTCCTAAACCACCCTGTGGTGAACTGTTTCCTTTTCCAAGTGGCACTGGTGACATTTGCAGGGGAGCTTGTGAGGGTAAAAGGGCATCACTAGCACGGCAGCTTTTAATTCTGCCAGGCAGATCCCCCAGACCTGTAACGAGTGTCTGCTTCCTACCCACCAGGCCATTAATCACCCAGACTCCTAAAAGGTTCAATTCATGTGCCCACTCAGAGAACTCATGAGATGCCTGATAGTCATGTGTCATTCGAGAAGGGAACAAAACTGCATTCTTCTCTGAACTGAGGTAGCTCCTATTACCAAGAGACTGTCTCCTCTGGGAGCGAGCAGAAGAGCAAAATGAAGGAGAGCTGACTCAAAGCTCTGCCTCAAAGACACATAATTGATGCAGAAGGGAAAGAGAGTTATTAGGAATCTGCCACTACCCTTATTTTGCCAATAATCTGGGGAATTGGTGAAAGGATTTAGAAAGTAGTGAAAAGTATCTCCAATTTTTACTAGACGCATGCCAGACAGACAGGCTGCTCTCCAGGAAAGACTGCCCTCCTCCTTGAATAAGAGCTTGGCAAAAGCAAAGGAGGTTTCTGCCACCTTAAAATTGGACCATTTCTTCTAATGATTAACTTCACTTTGCCAGGGACCTTTTGAGCAGCTGGAGGTGATGCCTGAGCTCTATGAGTGCTCACAAAGCCTTTGCTTCCCTTGATATCCCCTGCTTCAAAATCTCGATCCTTATCTACTGATGCTCTTAAAAGCCTCGGAGATACCAACCTGGGTGTATGTGAACCAGGGGTAACTGACCCCCCCAGACTGTGCTGAAACGCGACACACAAATATATCATTTGACATTGCCATTTCCTGGAAATGACAGCTGGAAAGAAAAGAGTACGAAAAAGGGAAATACACACTTTGCAGCTTAAAAAAGAAAAGGTTGTATTTCTCTGCATTTGATAGACAATTAAGGAAAAACAAGCAGGAAAAATCCTGCCCTCCTGCCTCTTCTTACTGCTTTTCTTTAATTACTGCTCTACTAGGTAAACTAATGGATAAAACTGAAAAACAGAAAAATGTAAAGTACCCCAGCAACTGATTCATATCCTTGTTATTTTCCTGGAAATACCCATGCCTCAAATAGAAAGGTTATCCACATTGTCTTTTTTCAAATTTTTCCCCTTACAAAATTCAGCAACAAACCAGACAGTACAACTAAGTTTCAGGCAGCCTGGCACATTCACTGCCACTCGATGTTTTATCTTTCTCACTGGCACCTTTTGATCTCTCAGGCTTTGGGAACACTAAGCTGAACTGATCTCCTGCTGTAATTCATAATTACCAATTCACAGCTATTTCAGCACTCTGTAGATGCCAGCCTGCTGCTCAGGTGTCAATACAGAATTGAAAAACGCTGGAATTTTTTGGCCAGTTGAGATGTTTTAAAAAATTTTCCCCATTCCTCCACAGCGCTACGAAAACCTCACCGAGCTGCCGCTGTTACCCAAGAGCCAACCTGGATGCTTCGTGCTGCACAGAGCAAAGAGGAGGCTGCTTTCAAAGGGTTTACAGCATTGAAAAGGGGGTTGTGATACATAAACAGCCCTTTTCAGGTTCAAAAAAATTTTCTCTTCCCATTCAGCATCACCATTATCCCTCCTGGTTTCCTATGCCTGCAGCTGCTCCCCAGCAGGCAGATATAAAACGCAGCTCCGTGGGCGACGGCCACGCTCAGCCCTCGGCACGAAGGTGTCACCACGATGATCTCGCTCCAGCACAGGAGAAAAACAGCCATGGGCCACAAAAAACAGCCACTGTGGGCCACAGCTCGGTCCCAGCCCGAGCAGGGGGCAGAGCTGCCTGTGCAGGGCTAATGGGGCCATCCCGGTGGCCACCTTTGTACCCACAACACAATCTTGGCTATTGTTCTACAGCCATGAAAAAACACCGGACGGTTAAAGTTTCCCCCTCCAAGTGTTGGTATGAGGCCCTGTAGTATATTTTGCTCTCGTGGCTTACCTATGGGACCTTCAGCAAAGGAAGTCCATGCTGGGAGTGAATGTAAAATATGGGACTGTGCGGGATGGAGAGTCTTAACCAGTGTTTGAACTGAAGTTTTTCACCAGCGATCCTTCATTAAGCCTTTGCCCCAAGTTCTCTTACAAAATACTCACAACACACACCCCCTTCAAAATCATCCTAAAGTCCTTCCAAAAAATTAAAAAGCCTCTTGTCCACCATCTGGATTTTTCAGACGGGGCAATGAAAGCACAGAGATGAGAAGAGTTCAACACTGGAAACAATAATCATGAACTGCAAACAGACAAGTAATTCTGAACATTTAGAAGTAGAATCAAATGCAAAAAGACCTTTTATTTTGCTCCTTACTATCATAACTGAAACACTTTCTAGTCCTCTCTTCAATATAATCAGTGAATTTACAAATTGGCAAATCCTCGTATCCAATTTTTGGT
Organism: Acanthornis magna; assembly: GCA_036785705.1. Lineage (NCBI taxonomy): Eukaryota > Metazoa > Chordata > Aves > Passeriformes > Acanthizidae > Acanthornis > Acanthornis magna. The sequence continues at coordinate 4,348,348 of JAWUZG010000049.1, read as the reverse complement.
GTTGAAAACTAAACAGAAAATGATCCTTTTAATCTCCAAACAACTTTAAGACATTAACACTTCAGTATTTCCCTGTTTGGTGGGGAAACCAGCCAAAATACCAACATCCCTGGCTGAAGCTCAGCTGTGCTGTAGGTTAACACTACACCCAAGTCCTCCAGACCATCACATTCAAAGAGAGGTCTCACACCAAAATCCCAGCCTGAAATACTCCCCAGACACTGGAAAAGTTCAGGTCCAGATCCACATCCACATTTTGTATCTCAGGTTTATATCTAAACCAAATATAAGGATTCTCTTGACTTCTTCCAAAGAATAGTCTTTTAAGACATAAGACTCAAGAACCAATAAAAAAGGTAATTTAACAATATCTCTAGTGTGTCACCAATCATTTAAAGGGCCTTGGGGCTGCTGCATTCCCACTACAGTACAGCAGCTTTCCCACCCTGCTGGTTTTCAATTGACACCCTCTGTGTTGATATTTTTTTCCAAGTTAAGCCTGATGGCATTTTTTAAGCTTCCCCACACGGCTGATGTCCTCCGCTCGTGCCACCGCTGGGTCCCAGCAGTGCTGCCATGGGCAGTGCCAGTCAGGGCACGGCTCTGCTGGAACCCACAGTGGTGGGGCCAGGGGTCTTCTCCTCCCTATCCCCCAGGGCACAAGGTCCAGGAGAATATGAGAAACTTAAATTTAGGAGGAAGAAGTCAAAAGGGGAAAAAATATTTTAAAAAAACCTGGAAAAGAAACCCCTGTGAGGAGGTTGTTGATCAGGATCTCATAGCAGTAACTAACTTCAGAAACTTGCCAGTGTATCCATCACTTGCTGAATAATCTGATATTTTTTTTGCCAAAAAGGCAACAAAAATGACTCTCGTGTACATTTTGCCGCTCTGAGCCTGAAGACTGCTTGGAAGACAGAATATCAGAGACAAGGGAAACACTCCATCTTCACTTGGCATGAGAGGGATTGTCATCAATTCACCACTGAGAGGTGAGCACGGGACAGGCACATCTCCTCCTGAACACCTACAACCTCTAATAATTTTGCAGAGCCCATTGCTCCATCAAACACAACCATCCTGGCTCCCCACCTTGGTTTCTGATGCAGGGCACCAAGGGGTGTTACAATCAGAAAAGGGTGGAACACCATCACTTAAAATGCACTTACCTACTGCAAGTGAAATTAATAGTCATTAAAAAAAAACTTCTTTGAAAAGTTATCCTTTGTAAATACCTAGAGTATACCCCACCACCAGAGTCAGGAGGAAGTTTTCAAATGGGTAACTGCTAGATGAATGTATCTGCTAAAGGAATCAGGGGTTTTTGTGCACTTTGAGGCTATGTGTTTAGCAGGCTTTGATACTTCAATGAAAAATCGAGGTGGCAATGATTTGCAGACTAAATTAATGTTAAATACTTCAAAGAACTGGACAAACAAGTCAGCAGCAAAAATTTTATAGGTTCACTTCCTTCAAGGGAACTTAAGGAGCCAGCATTTTATTGCTGCGAATTCTAGTCACTCCTTTTACCCCTCAGCATCTGTTTGAAATATGTAGTAGACAATTGCTTTTTTGGCTCTGACTCAGGTGGTTGAAATACAGGACAAACAGACTACTGTATATAAGCTTTCCTCCAGCAATGAAAATTTTTATTAACTCTCTTGCATAGCAAACTCAGCTGCCTAGCTTCCAATCCCTATAGAATCATCAAGGAATGTGGCTACTTATTAATTCCGGTGGTCAAGCACAGGGTGGATATGTTGAGACTTGTCTGCAATACATAACCTCACATTTAAAAAAAAAAATAACAGGAAAAAAAAAAGCTACGGAGGGAAGGAAAAACATAAATGAGTTCTGTTTAGTTCATCATTCATAAGTGTAAAATTCCAAGCTAAATACTAGCTCTGTACATAAATATGTCAGCCCTGTCAGACATTTCAGCCAAAGAAAACAAGGCCCATGGTGGAGGGGTTCAGAATTATCCTCAGAGCCATGAACCTGCCCCACCTTCCATTGCTGTGTCAAATTCAGGAGTTTTCTCACACTGGTGCTTCATATAAACAACCTGCAAATGCTGCCTAAAAATTACTCTTCTCACCCCACCCAGCTGAAGGACCAGGGAAAAGAAAAGAACAAGGACAGAGGAACATAAGACAGAAAGGAAGGTTCTTGTTCCCCAGGAGACTTTATTTAGAATGATCCTGGCCACCTGAAACTCCTACATTTCATTGCTTCTGCATCCTCCACACTGCTTGTGTAGTGGTGACCACTTTGCAAAGCTTTTGATCCCTGAGAAGTGCTGTGAGATGTTTTCCAGCATTTAACGCTGGATAAAACGCCCTCTTCAAGTTGTGGTTTCAGGTCAATTTGAGCCAACCTGAGGCTGTTGTGGTGCTTTCAGCCTTCTGTTGTGTTTCCAATGTCATAAATACCTAATAGCAGTGGTCAACATTTAAAAATAAACACTTGCCATGTATTTTCTACACAAAACAACTCCAACAGTCTGAAATCTGAGGATATATTTAATTTCTGCATTTTTCATCGATATTTAACGCATAGATTATTAAAGAGCTGTATTCTGCTTAAAGCTCCCCTTGACTTGTTTGGGAAAGAAGGCCACAGTGTACAGCTAGCCGTCTATTTGCTCCAGCTAATTTCCACACCAACAAATTCAATAGTCTGTTCCAGCAATGCCATAAATCAGAGGACAACTGCAATGAGAAGAGTGAGTGTGAAGAGCCATCAAGGGCTGCCTACAGCCCAGAACTCTCTATCATGACATGTCCTGTGGGGCTGAATCTCCCTGGTGTGACCCACCATAATCTGAAGCAAGGTCCTTACATAATTTTCTGGCCATCACACCCTATAGGTATCCATTTGACTTAGGCATCTCTTCCAGTTTCTCCAGAGAAAGCACAGAGGAGGATGCTTCTCATCCTTTTAACACAGCTGCAGCTGCTGGGTGAGAAGAATGCGACTCTTATTTTTTCTCTTTCTTACTGCCAGTACAAAGCAGGGTTTCCCTTCCAGCTTTCAGCTCCTGCTCGCTGTCTCCCTGGGAGCAGAGGCTCTCCAGCACCTCCGTTCATCTGGCGAGCACTCGCGGTGCTGCAGAATGTCAGCTCACGCAGGGAGCACCCAGCCCCTCCACAGCCCCTCGCAGACAGATATGATTACAAGCATCACATGTGGCTCTCCCAGATGGTGGCCAAATAGCACAGATACCTGCCCCGAGGCTTGTTTCTGCAAGGACAGTGAGCGTCCTGACAGCTCCGAGCACGCTAGGGACCTGTGGCCACCGTCCACCTCCACTCCCACCCGGGCAGCCGTGGCCACCAGCCCGCAGAAGTGTGCCCCTGGTCCCTGGGCAGCTCATCAGGAGGCACTGTAGGTGTGCAGCCTCACGGATACGTGACCACTGCAACTCACCCGTGTCCAATTTCTTAGAAAGGAATTGTTCAAAGCTAAAATCCGCTGGACCACAACAGGTAAAGCCCTGTGACCCTTGGGAGACAACCTCAAACCCTCTCTCCAAACAAAGCCTGCCATGCACCGACTCCGACAGGGAAGCAATTTTGGTGCATGGCCACACCAGACTTTTCTACGTCTTCCAAGTCGTTCTGACTTCAAAAGAAAAAGCACCCTCTCCATAAAAAGACAGGTGCTAGATGAAAAAAATGCAGATTCCCAAGGAAATCTTGGAAAATGAGATACATGACCACATTGGGAAAGGCTATTCATACCATTTGTTGAATTTTCCTTAAACCATTTATCCAAACCAGCCAGCGAATCATGGCAGTATCACACAGCAACAGTATTCCAACCAAGTGCTGAAAGCTGCACCAAGAGTAAACCCGGAGTAAATGCTCTATCCTCCCCAGTAATGAGTACCTGGCCTTTGTCACCAGGTGGGAAACGAAAGGAAGCAAAGAACCTGACCATACAGTTTGCAGCCTCCCCCAATATATGGAATGCCAGAAAATTCAGAGAGACAATCACAGTTTAGAGAAGCCAGTCAAGCATTTTATCCTTTCAATACTGTACTTGGGGGCGATGCATATGCTGAACCCATAGCCAGATACAACTGGTCCTAGATGCAGAAGAATACATAAAGAGGAAAACAGGCAGGATTTTCTGCTTAAACTGGTTTATGCAGTAGCTTCAGTCACCACCACAGAGCTTTGGATCTCTCCAGCCCCTCACACTTCCAAGATGTCTGAAGGAATCGTGTAAGTGCTTTACAGAAAGTTGTGTTAGCTGTGTCTTAGGCAAATGAAGCACTAAATAGAAGTGCCAGATTAAACACCACACATAAATCTCACAATAAATTGTAAAAACAGTTAAAAGCAAAAGCATTGTAATAAACTGCTCCCGGAATTGCCTAATCTTTGCAGCCCTGAGCCTAAGGATTTGCTTCTGTGCTAGTGCTGCCTTACCCAGTTACACAGGGTGGAAGAGAACCACAGAATCACAGACTACCCTGAGTTGGAAGGGACCCTGCCTGCTTTGCTCATATTCCATTTTCTGGATAAAAGTGTGGCCTTTTAATTAAAATGTTGCCACCTGTCATATTTTACCTTTTTTTTTTTCTTTTTTTTTTGGTGTCTTCACTCTTACTTCTGATTTAAGATTCAATTTAAATTCCCAGAATAAAACTGGATCCTGCAGTTTGAATTTGGGGTGCTCAGCCCAACAGTTCTAGGAGTTGCCTAAGTAGCAAATCACCTCAGTTAGGTGCATAACTTAATTACATTTATCTGATAAAATGCCACCTTCTTACAGGAGACCCCAAATAACACGCTTTCCCTGAAATATCCAGAGTCTGATTCATTTGTTTGACTCCTGCCTTATGCTGGCTTAGCACCACTGGCAACAGCAGCAGTGTTACACCGATGTGAAGCTGAAATAAATCCAGGGAGACACAGACACACCACAAGCACACCGAAATTAATGTGCTTTCCACTGCTCTTCGTGTACAAACACAGAAGGAAAAGGAGGAATAAAAAAATTTTTCTTTTCTTCCTCGCTTTTCACAAGTTTCTGGCTATCATTCTGAAATGTAGATATTCCCATCATGCCTCGGTGTTTCTCAGCCCCATGATGCCCTCACTTTTGATTGTATAGATGAAGTTGAAGTGCACAGGGTATTTACTGATCCAGTTATCTTGTTCTGTGACAGGCAGAATCAATCAATCAAGGGGCCAGCTTTATGCTTACGTATTCCAGGCACATCTCCGCACTTCAGGATACGAGATCACAGTGTTATCCAGCCAAATTTGATCAACAAATGCAGTTCCCCTGTGCCACAGCAATCTCAGATGAAGATGTTATTATGTGGAACTGAGCAAAGTGATAAAGACAGTACAGAAAAGGGAGGAAAAGTCCAGCTGGACCTTTCTGACAGCCTCTATATACTACGGCTGCAGCATCCTTTTTCCCAAGGCTAACAAAAATAGCACATTCCCAAGAAGCTGTGGCAAAATGCTTTCTGGCCACCCTGTATCTGTTGGTACTTAATGAAAGAAACGTTATGCCACACAGTTTGCTAACATGTTTTTGAATGTTGGACAACAGATTATACCCCTTGCCACTGTATTTATGGCGATATTTATAACACAGGGTCACACAATGCATTTTTCATCACTCTGTTGAGAACAAGCATATCAAAACCTGAAAGTCCAAAACTGTATTTTAAAATCACAGCTGGTTTAAGCAACCTCTAAGTATTTTTATTTTAAATCCCAGCTACAAAAACATGTAGCTGAACATGTAAATGTTGAAATCTGTCTCAAGGAGAGTTGACACGATGCTTCTATTTTGCCAATAGCTTTTCACTTTGCTATTGCCCTACAGTTTTTTTTTACATTATTTAATCCAAAATACCATCTTTTTGATTCTACCTTTCTTTGCATTTTAAATCTTTAATGGGAGCCTTTGGCAGTCCATGGGCACAATTATTAGATATCTGCTGAGAGAAATTGAAAAATTAATCATACTTTCCATTTTATATTTCTGTACTATACATAAAAATTATCTGGTCTTAAAGCTGCATTCTGTGGTCTGTCGATATTCTCTCTCCAACATGGTAAATACTATGCAAGAATCTGTGTATCTCACATTCAAATCTCTCCAGCTAAACAGATATATGGAGAATGCCGTGTTCTCTTTTCAAGTGCAAAAAAAATTATTTCAGATCATTTTTCAATTAAAAGGCATCTGCTGCTATTTCTTCTGTTACGGACTGCCTAAAAAAAAAAATCACTGTAAAAAGTACACTAGACTAATCATATGGATGATACTGAAGTTGTTTATTACCCTTTTATGGACTTGGGTACTTAAATTACAGTTTTTCACAACTGTATGCAAAATGTGTAACATAATCTTTATGCAGTTTATTATAGAAACTGATATATGCATTAATCTGACCTTTTTCTAAATAGACCCTTAACCACAGGGAAAAAAATCCAAAGGCATCTTTCAGCATGTGAGCAGTATCAAAACTGCTAAATCTATTAACTTTGTTTTCCTTTCACTATTATTAAACTGGAAAGCAAAATTCAACTGGAAAATTGTGCCATTTGGGTTCCCTTGTCATCATGTAGTAAGTATGAGAAATATATGTGGAATAGCCAAATGGCCAATAGACAAAACACCCACTCCAAGTGACGTACTGTTTTCCATACCACTCAGACAAAATCAAAACAACAGAGCTGTTGCAAACAAAAACAAAATAACATTTCCCATAAGCATTCCAGACAGAGAAAATTTACAGGAAAAGGAGAGCTGGGAAAGGACCCAGAGTGATGTGAGTGTTTGTACCTCCAGCCATAAAACCCGATTCTGTCGAGCTGGTAAACAACAGTTTAACATTAAAAACACATAAAGGCTCACCATCGATTAATTGTCAAACTTTGGAGTTAAAGATTTACAGCAGCTGAAGGGCTGCTGGTGCTGCTGCCCTGGGCCAGGGGGGTTGGATGCTCATCCCTCCTGCCCTGCACAGGGGCAGATGCAGCCAAGGAACTGCATTTCATTCAGAAAAAGGCAGGATCAGGCATGGGGCAAAGCTCCAGCGCTACAGCAAGGAGGGGAAAGTAAACAATCAGGTTGATTGCTCCAGAGCAGTGTGTTCTGCAGAGTTTAAAAAAAAAAAAAAAAAAAAAAAAGAAAAAGCAGCTCTTTTTTTTTTTCCTTTTTTTTCCGGAAAGTCCTTCCAACTCTCAGTGCAGCCTGGCGGAATAACAACTTTAAAAAGTGAAGATGTCGCTTTTTTATAGCTGACTCACATTTATATAACTTTGTTAATGCATCTGCTCGCTGGAAGTTACAGTATCTGTGCTCAGCTGCGATACCTGCCCATAAATCGTGGCAGCGCGGTGAATATCAACAGCTGCATTTTACTATTTCAGCCCGTCAGTTTACACTGTCTCCATCACGGCGAATTCCTGTCAGCTGCACTCTCGCTAACACAATTCCTATGTTTTGCCTGGCAGTAAATGGACGCTCCTGCCCCAGCATCATCTAAACAACTCTGTTAACATTTGCCCCCGAGCGTCTCTCTCTTTGTCCAGTCCCTGTCTTCTAACAGATGTCATCCAAGTCTAATCAAGCATAAAATGGTCATAAATATTTCTTTCTGGTAGATTTCACATTCGCATTTCATGCAGGGACATGATATTTTTCTGCTACCTCCAGGGAGTACCTAATGCAAAAACCAGTTACTTACATTCAAGGCTCATGTTCCTTTAGTAAAATGCAGCACATGTTCTCAGTTCAAAGACATAAAAAGGCGCAAGACTTTATCTTCTTTTGTTTAACTGCACCCTTTTTTTTTTTTTTTTTTTAATAACGTGTGCCACAGCTTCCATCTAGGTATGACATTGTCCTTTGCTTACCAGGCAAACACACAATGCTGAATTTTGACCCTAGCACTCTCTCAAGCACAAACATTTTTGAATTTCCTACTCCCATACCTTAATCATCACACAAAATATATATATATATATTTTTTTTTTCTCAGCTGTTTCATTTGCCAAGCTATTTAAAGAATTCACATTAAAAAGCCACTTCACTATTTTGGTTCTTTTATGCAAAATTTTGCAACCTACCTCATCTTCTTTCATTAAAAACAGCTAAATGATTCTAGGATAAAAATTTAAGGTTCGTGCCTATAACACTTGATAATCACGAGATACAAGGAATTTCCAGTGCTTAAACTCTGAAACTATTTTCAAGATAATTAATTCTTCTTGATGTTAGAATTATCAGAAAAATTATATTTTTCTTGGTAAACTTGGTAAATAATATGTCAGAGACCGGAAAATTAAACTAACCTTAGATTATTCATAAAGCCGTATGTCTTATCATTTTTTCCCCCTTCTGTTTGGCACAGCAGAAATATGCCACAGCTATTTAAAGTGAACCACACAACACTTAAGGATATAGATCACAACAGTGAAGCTGTTTTTCCTCTTCCTTCTCCACTGAGCCTAATATTTGATTACTGTTAGTCAAATCAAGCTTTCAGGCAAATAATCTCCATTTCTTAAGTTAATGAGATGTGGTCATGTCGACAACAGCTTGCAGAAACTTTTAATTCCAATTCCTGCAGGCTGTGCTGGCCTCTTTTACAGCAACCACGGTATGAATGAGTCAAATTTGCCAAAATGGCTTATGTAGACAAGTGCACACTTTAAAGAGGCACTAATTAAAAATACCCACTGGTATCATAATTTAAATACCATGAAAATAAACTGTAAAAGTAGCTCAGCTACAATCTTATGACTTTCCTTAGAGCTCGTTTACTTTAACTAGATGATGTTTTATTGCAGATGTATTCCTAGCTAAAAACAATTTTACGTCTTGGAGGAATTCAAGATTTTGATATAATTAAACAATTTATGTTAATATTTGTTTCACATAAGCTATTAAGCAAGCCCCCCAGAACAAGTGCTAATTGAGAAAGATGCAAAGAAGTAGAGTGCTGAAGTAAGCAGCAAATTTATACTGTTGATTTACTGCTCTATGTGCAACTTCCCCCCTCATTACAGCCCTCTTTCTCCCTCTCACTCTCTGCTATAAGGCTCCCAGCTGTACTGAATCCATTAAAACACTTTCCTTGGATGCTGTTATCTACTGCTTTCCTCCAAAAAGGAAGAAGAGAAGGGAGAAGGAGAGGTGGAGCTTGGTATTATTCTCGATGCACTTCCCTGGCCACAACTTCTCAAAAATCCTTTTTGTCTTTCTGTTTTTTTGGCAGGGAATGCAAGCGGCACAGCTGTAGTGTAACAAAAGCAGACGTGAGACCAAAACTTAAATAAAAAAAAGTTGGTGCTGAGAGGGTTAAACCTATTTAAGGGGTTAAATATGCAATTACCGCTGACTAAAACCAGAGAGACATATAGATAAATAGAAGAAATGAAGTCCCCAGGTTCCATTCAGAAGCCTTCATCACATTACTACCAGACAGAAAACTCTTTAAGTACCATTTTCAGATGTTAAATCATTGTTCGTGCAGCACATATTCTCACTATTCCTGGGGGAACAATATCTGAAGACAGCGTGCTAACAAATGCAATCCAGTAAACAGGCATTTTTCCTCTTGTTGTTAGTACCTTTGTGTTCCAGCTCCCAGCTCTGTCATCCATGCCTTCTCTCTGCTTTGAAGTTAAAGTACTGAATGAGCGTTGTCATCTATTATCCAGAGTGTGCATGTAGATTATAAATAAGAAATAAAAGTGACTTTCAGTACACTGCTTTTGCATTAGCAAGTTGCCTTCTCTGTTACCTCCTCTGTCCTTCATACTTTGCTACCAACATTATATTAAAAATCTGACTTTAAGTGTTTCTTCTAGAATGCTATAAAATATGTACACAGCGGAGACAAAAGTTTTATTGAAACAAACAAGTCCAGCAGTTTAACCAGGTTCATGAGTTCAGCTTCAACAGACTGTTTAACCCTTATCTGCAGATGTCCTTCAGGCCCCTGACACATTAATTGCATCCCCAGCTTCTTTTGCATGCACACTACTGAACACAGAGCTATTAATTACACTGGAGTTTATTTACAGAAAGAGCTTTTTCCACTATCGATCAATTATTTATTAATATTTTCCAGCGTAACGATCTCGTAACATTTTTCATTTTAAGGCCACAAATAAACACTTTTCCTACAAGTACCAGCACTGACCTATTTCAACTGCATCTGCTTTTACCTGGTCAGCAAACTCATTTCCGTGAGCATAACTGCCTTCATATGAGACTTAGAAACATTTTTCCCATTACTTCATCTGAAGGAAGAGGTGAGCACAATCTGCACTTTAAGTGATCAGTGTCTTTCATCTTCATACAATCGTATCGTAGAACCCTAGAATGGTTTGGGTTGGAAGATCATCGACTTCATACCCCCCTGCTGTGGGCAGGGACACCTTCCACTTCCCTCTGCTTTCAGATGTCTTCAACAAGCACCATTTCAGGTGCCTTCATCCACTCATGCTGCCTAACTTACGGCATCTTGGGAAGAAAGGAGAAAGGTGTTTGAAGCCCTGAGAGGTGGTGACCACCAAGGATGTGAGCAGAGATCTTTCTCCTGGCCCTGCTCCAGTGGGGGATCCCCTGGGCCACCTCTGGGCAGGGACACAGTGGTCTCAAATCACACATCTGCCCAGATGTGCCGCTGCAAAACTCTTGGGGAAATCCAGGCAGAACCAAACCTAGCTGAGCCCAAAGCCAGCACTGCATGACAAGCTGGAATCATAGAATCATTTATGTTGGAAAAGACCTTTAGGATCATCAAGTCCAACTCTTGATTGCACTGCCAACTCACAAAGCCAGCTTCGTGAACAGTAAGCAAAAACCTGGGAACAATTCACTTCTAAATAAATAATAACAAGTCTTTTACACTTAATAAATTCCTCATGATTCAGTGGAACGTCCATTTTAGAGGAACAAAAGCATACTCATGCACCTAGCTCCTCTTCAATTCCATGTTCAGGTCAAAGCCTGGGCAGACATTAACTCTTGCACAGTATCTGTGTCGTTTCAGATGATGGAGCACAAAGACCTGAGGACCAAAGCTCCTCTGGGGAGGGAGAGGAAAAGGCTGGATGGGATACACTGTGCAGGGACTGGCAGTGCCGCAGCTGCCACCTGCAAAACTATGGTATCAGCAAGATTTCCTGAAAATAAAGTCCCTTGGTGCAGCTGTGTGGCTCTGCAGATGGCAGCGAATTTTGGGGCAGAAGGGAAGTTGCCCCTTGGCTCCTCTGGCTGGACAGCAAGGTTTGCAGTACATTTGGGGCTCAGTGTGGGTTGGTCAGGTGAGGAATCTGCAGGGCAGGCACAGAGGAGCTCTGCTTCCCTTCATCCCTCCAGGTGTCCTGGATCTTTCTTCCTTTCATCCTTTTGGATAAACAATAATGATATAAGGAGGTTCAAGCACAGTCCAGTGTTTTTCACTCGGACATATGGGAGCCAGTCCTTTTATAAAATACTTTTGGCAAATGGTTCAAGTCCCTGTAAAGACTGGGGCAATCCAGTGATGATTTTCAAGGCTATCATAGAATATGCTGAGTTGGAAGAGACCCATCAGAATCATCAAGTCCTGCTCCCAGCCCTGCACAGGACACCCCAAAAATCCCACCGTGTGCCTGTCACCTACTGCCTGTCCATAACATGACCTAGAAAAAAATGCGATGGAGAGAAACTAAATAGAAGAAGAGGCATTCCTTCCCTCCACCAGGGTAAGATGGAAATGTGACTGTGCCTAACAGCCTTTCATTAGCAGACAGCACATCTGCAGGCAGCTCAAACAGCCTGGAGAGCCCCATTCTCCTTCCCTTGGGTAAGGCAGCCGTGGAATCTCTGGATGCATGTGGAGTATCAGCAATCCCACATAAGTGTGAAGGGCATGCTGGTGACCCCTCCACTGGTGCCAGCTCAGGCACAGCAGCCCCTCCAGCTCTGGGAAAGCACCAAGCGCAGGACCTGACCATGCCTTACCCTGGTGAAGGAGGCAGCCCTGGTGCCCTTGGCATTCACTGCAGGACACCTGTTGAACACACAAGAACATGAAGGGATACTTTTTCCCTGCTAGGGGCCAGTTTTCCATCCACTCCATCCAGCTCCTGTCCACAGGACTGAGCAAACTGAGCCCCAGCCCTTACTCAGCAAGTTCGTGTCTTGCCCAAGATGACTAACAGGGAAATACTCCCAGGTTTCACGAGTTCATTTAACAAGAGCTCTCTCTCCCCAGCACAAGGGGATCAGCTCCTAGAGACAAGATGAGAGGAGGTGAAAAGCTGGTCTTAGGAAACATGAGATCAGGTACAAAAGGGATTCTTTGCTGTCAAAGCATAATATGTCAGCTTGTGATAAACCTGAATTGCTTCATATACCAAGGATCACTAGACATTAGCTGCTTTTTATATGGCAATATGGTGCAGAGGTTTCAGACAGAATATTGTTTTATGTTGATCATGATAAAACTCTCTGTAGCTTTGATAAAGCCTGCACAGGCTTTTCATTCAAACTAATGAGTGATACTGGCTGTTGGATGCCGAGGCACGCTCTTGATGCTTTCCAATGGTTCAACTCGTAACCAGGAATCAATTCAGCCTGGATAAGCAAGAGTGTTACTCATCTAAGGGCTTTTGAATGATGATCCAGTTCCCTGTGTTTTCCCCAGGTACATCTGAAAAGGCACGGTGACAAAGGGAGCACCACATGTTGGCAAAGTACATCTCTTACCAAGGGATCTCCTGGGTCCAGGCTGCTCTGAAGGAACAGTTGGCTCACTCTGTAATCAGCCATCAAACAGCCCCGGCCCGATGGGCGATTCACTTAGCACAGGCCTTTAGCTGCTCTGCTTTACAACATCTGTTTCAGTGCTTGTCGTCTCCCTGCTTTAAACAAATGTACTGCAGATGTCTTGTCTTGTGGACGACAGGGACTTGGCAGAGACAGGAACAGAGGCCTCCAAATGACAGAGGCGCAGCTAAGGCGATTATTGGGGGTTCTGGATGGACTCTGTGCGCTGAACATGAAATGAGATTTTCACTCACACCCCCACACCATGTTCCCCTTTGAACCTTCTGTTTTCTCCTTCAGATTTAAGAGAGTGATGAAGGACAGTGATCGGGATGGAGACTGAAGTGTAGTCTCCTCAGAAACATGTGGCCTGAGTCTTCTCAAAAGATTTATCATTGACATATGCAATTAAACGAAAAGACACACTCATTGGCTCATCTTTTGTTCCAAGGACAATCTGATACTGGACTGAACATGGAGGGACACCATGTGTGGTAAAGATAGTGGCTTCCCAGGCCAGACGGTGGCCTGGAAACAACAGCAAAGAGACCTTCTTGGTCTAAGATTATACTTCTGGAAGAACCAATAGATGAAATGGGATCTGCAACAAGGCATAGGGATGGGTTACTGTGAGGGGTCTCCAGGCACATCCATTCTAGTGTGTTCTTTTCATGCAAATCCAGTCTGAGTTTCCACTAGGAAAACCAATTAACTGAGGCCTGGCATTTTGTATTTTCTGAGTGCTGCTTTTGTCCCTTTGAACGCACCTAACCTATAGCTGTCTGAGGTGTAGCTGGGGTGGGTTACGTAGTCAGTAAGATTCCAACAATCTCAGTTTTCCTTTACTTGGGTTCTTGGTGCAATAGCTGTGAAGAAGCTGGAACAAGTCAGCTTTCCAGCTGCTCTTCCTGCTGCTCTGTCCTGCCCAGCAAAGGCAACGTGAATTTATCTACACTGTTTTGAACTCCAAGTGTAGGTCAGTCCAAGATGCAGGCGATCCAAGATGAAGTGTCCAAAGCCAGGCTGGACAGGGCTTGAAGCAACTGTCTACTGGTCTAATAGAAGGTGTCCCCGCCCATGGCAGGAGGTTTTAATGAGATGATCTTTAAAGTCTCGTCCAACTCGAGCCATTCTATGATTCTATGATAAACCTTTTGGTCAGGCACTGGGGAAAAACTTCCTAATGGAGAGCTGAGGACCAGAAGACCCTGCCAGGGCAGGGCTGAGAGCTCCATTGACAGACTGCCGAGACACAGATCAGGCACACTCAGGAGTGTCAAAGACACACTCCGCTCCAGCCTTTGGTCTGCATGGAAAGACTCGGGGAAAAAAACCTATTTTTCCAAAATCCACAAAGAAAAAGGTTAAGACTATAGAGGAGTTCACAACAAACCTGGGCTGGTGGGCTGCCCTGTTCTGAGCGTGGCTGCAGCCCAGCCAGGCCATCAGCCAGCACTGGAGAAGTTCTTACCGTGGGCTCTCCGTGACCTTGGAAGGATCCCCGAACGTGAACGCGGCACGCGCTTCCCTGCCCCCAGGGAGAGGCACATATTTTTGCTCTCAGTTTATGAATCTTTGACATACAGTCCCTATGACACAGCCTTGGAAGGCCGTATCTTTTATTTATTATGCCTAGCAATTGTCCTTGTAACCAATTAGGAAAAAAAGCAGGTGGTCAACAGAAACTCTGCAAAATAAAACCCCTCAGCAAAGCAAACACTGTACCTTTCAGAGCAAGAAAAAATACTGTAAACAGAGCTAATCACTGTTAAACCCTTATAATCCAGTCCTTGCTCAAGTTAAGAGACTGAAACCAAGAGTGAAACACTTCAAAAAGCATTAATTGGAGGAACTGGTGAATTATTTCTCAAGGAAAACGACTCAGAACTCTTTTAAACTCCAATTGCTCACTGTGATGTCAAGAGGGTCCCAAACCCATCCTGTCAGACTGGACTAAGGGACAAGGGTCCCACACCACCTGCTGGGATGGCTGCTCCAGGGACCTGGAGAAGAGCTGCCAAAATGGGCTTCACCCCAGTAGTCATAAAGGAAGATGTGTGGAACAGCAAAGAGCCCACTTTTAGCTCCTCCATAAAACAGCTACAGTTACCAGCATTCCCTGCACCTTCTTGAGTATTATATTCAATAATATTAATAGGCTCATATTTACCGTATCTTAAAAGCTAACAATCCCATTGCCAGCGCTAATTAAAAAGACAAGAAGCAGAAAAGAAGCAGTGGATTATTTCTTCAATATGGATTCACGCCTAGATTTAATAAAACCTGCTTTAGTGTTATAACCTTACATTTGTTTCAAGAACACTATAAAAGATAAGTCTGCTTTTTGTTGTTTATTGACTTGGAGGGTTTTGTTTCGGATCTGTAATACAGCATTACAGCTACGGGAAGGCGAGGAAGTAGGCTCTTCTCCCTGAACAAAACAAGTGCTTTGCTACACGAATACCATGTCTGGGATGAAGAAACCAGCACAGCTACTGAGAAGAACAGACACTAAAATGCAGCACTGGGGAGGTTTAGCTGTAACACACCCTCCCTGTGATTTAGAGAAAGCACTTTACCGACAGCTACAAGAGAATGCCACACCAGCTTTTCCAGGAGAGATTGTAGGGTTTCTTCCAGACACAGAGCACCCCTGTCCCAAGCACAGAGCTCCCACACCTGCACACTCAGCACTTTGGATGCTTTCAACTTCAGCTTCCCAACAAAATCCAGAACAGTTGCTTTCCTCACACACCTGTCCATCCTGCTCTGAGCCTGAAGAAGAGGGATGACATAGTAGAGAGGGTATGCAATGCAACACAACAAAGTCAAGATAAACTGCAGCCACTCTCCCCAAAAACAGAGCTATTCCTAGGTGAGCTCATCTGTAGATCAAGTTTCTCATTTAAGCAGAGGCCAGAAGAATTCTCCTGGAGACTGCTGAGGATCTGAGTGCTCCAAATGCTTTCTTATCCATGAGAAAAACTGTGTTCCATCTTGTTTCTAATTTTTCCTGCAAGATGCTGGGCCCCAGTACTTCTAACAAGTTCCATTCTCCTTCCCTGTGCCTGCCTGACCTTTCTCCTTCAGTGAATCACTTAATTATGTGGAAACAGAACTACAAAACGATGACAGTTTAAGAACACAAATGCTCCAGCTTCATCCCTGACAGAGCAGCCAATCCTCCCAAAGCTGTGGGGCTGCCACCAATTCAGGATGCCAGAAGGTGCTGGGGAAGATCCACCCTCTGCCCACACAGTTCTTCGGAACAGCTAGGGACCTTACCCCTATTTCTGCACGTATCCCACTGATTACTGGAAAAAGGAGGAAAAAAGCAAGAATGTCAGACAGTCAGTGGTCTTACAACATTTCTCTAGTGTTGCAGTTCTTTCCTGGCAGAGGTTTTTCGGTATCGGTGATAATAACAAGGAAAATTTAAGGAAAACTTGATTTGAGCACGCCAACAGCAACCACATTCCTTTAGCTTGTGATCACTCTAACTCAAACAGACAAGATTTTTTCCTCCCTCCCTTCCTGCACTTAATTTCCAGGTAGAGTTTGTTAAAGCCTGAAATCCCACCTGAACTTTGGCAAGACTTTTTGAAAAAAAGAAAAAAAAAAAAAAAGAAGAAGAAAAAAGACCCATACACAAATATTTGGCTAAGTGACCCATAGCAAATTGCGTAATGCCAGTTAAAAGTTGTGTTTTCTAAGTATCAGCTCCAGAGGTTTTATCTGAAATAAAATCCTGATTACTTCAGATTCTGGAGGCAAACTGTGACCTTGCTCTGCATCTCCAAATTTGAAACATTTGTGTTGCGCCCCTCAATAATGATGCCTTTCTTGCTAGAAAGGAACGAAATCCTTTCAAAAACTTGCTTATTTTATTTAATAAGGTAAGAAGGCCCCAAACATGCATATAAGAATTAGTTCAGCCTTAAAGCTTGATCAAAAGAGGTCACCTAAACTTGGAACTACAGCGCTTTACCAAGCAAAAATGACCCATCTCCAGGCATGCAGCTGCATGCCCAGTGATGTTTCTGTCTGTAACCATCCCAGTCCTCAATCCTATGGTCATTAAATGAGAAGCAGTATTAGGTCAGCACACCGAACACAAGGAACTATATCCATTTCTTGCATCCTTCTCTTTGGTTTGCCTGGGAACACGCTGTGAGAGCTGGGGGCAAAGGGGAGAACTGCACTGATGAGTTTTACAACACATTGTCAGAGAGATTAAATAGCCCAACTCTCCTCAACCTTCACTTTACCAGCTCTACTTTCAGTAGCCCGGAAAAAAAAAAAAAGAAAAAATACCGAACCAAAATAAAAAGCCAACAAAAACCCTTTAAAGAAAAAGAAGAAATATGATTCAAAATAAATTGAAAACCCCAACTCGTAATAAACCTGGCACTTGCCCCAGGCTTCAAGGATGTCTGAGACCATACACGCCACAGACACAAGCTGTAGCTTTTATAGGGAAAAGAGAGATATATTTGCACTATTTAAAACAGGTTGCAAACACAGTTTATGTTTTGGAAATGTAGGGAGCATGGCTAACAAAATACAGAATGCAGCAACAAAACAAGCAACACTATCCTACAAAACTGTCATTATATAATGTCACTGTTTACACTAAGCCTCCAAAAGATACCTTCTGTTAATTTTTTTTTAATTAATGGGGTGCTATGCAGTTAAATAAACTCATGAAGAGTATTCACAACTTCTGCATTTTTACTTCATATCCCAATCTTTATTTACAACATCACTGTTACAAATTACAACAGTACTGTTAACATTCTTCTCACTTGCTGGGATACCCAGCAGAGTTCCCCAAGAGAAGAACATAACGCAGGGAACCAGGGCACTTGATTCTGTTCTTATTTAAACGTTTTAAACTCCACTGAAATCAAGGGCTACACAACTAAAAACCGCTCCAATTCTGCTGCTGCTCCTCAGGCACTGCAAAACAATCTCCCTACATGCAGCACGTCTCCAAATAAAGTTAAATTAGTTCTAAAATATCAGCAATCCATGCAACTTCTTATTAGTGTGAAATTACTTAAGCCTTAATTCAGCAAGGTACTTAAGCACATTCCTAATTTTACAGGCATGAGACGTACCAGTGACCTTAATCAGACTAGTCACGCACTTTCATTTAGGCACATGCTTAAGCATTTTGCGGCGTTAAAAGCCACGATGAGAAACAGTTCCATGTGAATTAAAGGTTGCTTTACACCTTCACAGGCACACTACCATTTTAAGTCTGAGATAGATATATATATTTGCTACAAATAAGTGGTTGCACCACTTATTAAACAACCCTTAAAGTATGAAGATCACTGGAGGAGGAACAGCCTTTAATAATCTGAATAACATCAATCACTTGAAATAGACTTTTAATTCCTATCTGATGCTTGCTGAAAGCTTTTTGCAGTGTATACACGTGCTGGATAACAGCTTTAAAGCATTCCTTTGCAGACTTTCCCTAAACAGCACTCCTGAATGTGGAACTTTATTGCTTATGAGTAAGCATAAGCAAATATAAGGGGAGAGTGCACACCTACGGAAACAGCTGGGAACAAACACACCGCTGCTGAATTTTCACAGGGATGCAAGGCTAAAAATCAACCCAGCAAACATATTTCAGAAGCTCCATCCCTTCAAAGAGCCCACAGAAACCTAAACGATTTCTGCACGATCCTCATTTACCAGGTGAAGTAAAAGCAGCTATTGTAAAACAATAAATAAATACAGAAATAGACATGGACAACCTACAGAGGATTTCTGGATTTGGACGTGCACATAACCCAGGTGATTACACGTCTAATGACCCAGCTTCTGCATGTCCATGCTTGTGCCTGCACACACAACAGCAGAGCTCTGGGTGCCAATGTCAAGGTGCTCTGAGGACTCGGGTTTATGCAGTTATTTATCAAAGACCTCAGAAGCAAAATAAAACAAAACCAAGACAAAGAGAAAACAATAATCTCAGCAAGTGCAACTAAGTAGTAGCTTCCCCTTACCCTTCAACAGTTAGAGAAAATTTAAGGCTTGTTGGTGTCAATAAGTAGTTATAACAAAGACATTAGCAATAGTGAGGATAGAGAATGCTGCGTGAATGTTCTCAGCATGGTTCATTGACAATAGATCTAAAAATTGAATTATTAACGAAAAAAATCATTGATTCTAAAATCCAGGCAAGGTAGCCAGCCTATGTTAAAACTTATTTAATTTTTCCAGCGCTGCTTCATTCCCAAGCTCTCAGAGCCACAGCTTTTCCACTGAAAAGCAAAAGACATTTTACGCACAATTTTCCCTCTACTAGAAAGAGGTATATTGTGCCCTTCAGTGAACATAAAATTGATATTATCGTCTCTTAGTTTATATCTCACTACTTAACCTTCAGATTAAAAGTTATTAGATTTGAATGACTAAAAAGACATCATGTCACCTTCCATTCAATGCTGGGAGATGGCAGAACTTGGGGAAAAAGTCTGAACGATAAAAACACAAAGTTACTGGGAGCATAAAGTTGTTTTTCACATTCTCTGATGAAACAGCAGAAGCTCTACAAATGCAGTCATCTTTTCACCATGTTGTAATCTTCAATTATGAGAGTACTACAATACAAAATCAGACACAATCCAATAGCCTGCATGGGATTTAATCTATACCTTCAAATGGCTCCTTCAATAGCAACAGCAGTTTAATAATTAGGCTTTATGTCTCTTCGGACAAAATGACTCAACACGGACGCTCCCTTAAAGTCTAACAAACAATTTTGTTCTAACCCAGTTATGTCAATATGAAACAAAGACTTTATCTTGGATCTAATTTAGCAGTTTTGCTCTACAGAGATAAGTCCACATCATGATCAATGGGACCGTAAAACTCCTGATGCGGTTTGTAACCTCTCCTCACGGGTTTGCGAAATAACATGAAACTCACCAGTTAAAAAAAAAAAAAGCATTTCTTTCATTTACACTGCGATATATTCAGATTTCTTTCTAGTCAAATCTTCTTTTTGATCTGCCCAATTAAAGCAGCCTCTCAACAATACACCAAATCCCCCATTTCTTGTACATTTTCCTTGTCTTTGAACATGAACAAAATCTGAAGAACCCACATATTCCCTCTGGAGTTTGATTCCCTCAATCTAACACTTCACATCTCAACATTTCATGAAACAACTACTGCCAAAGGGCCCAACTGTGGCATCTTCACATCGACACCACAAACAGCCCAACTGCAGTCACTGACTTGGGCACAGACCAGAATCTAGTTCAAATTTCTTTTGTCTATCAAATATTCTTTTATACATATGATCGAAACTGTGTTTTTTACTAGCGTACATTCACTGGAGTAAAACTACAAAACAGGATATAACGCCATCATTTTTTTTTTCAAGGAAAACCCCCTTCTTTCCTTACTTGGTGGACACATGGCAAAACTAGTATTTATCTAAATTCTTCAGGAAGCTTGAAGTGACACTTCATAATTACAGTATAATTCAGCTCAAAGACGATGTGAAGAAAAGAAACTTCCCCACAATTCTTTATATAAACCTCCTCCTTCTTTCTCCACGTACCAGTTGCGTTTGTACTGCTATTCCAGTTTGTCATAAACACGGCCACCTTGTAACCCTTTTTATCAAGCAATCTATGCACTACCTAAAAGTACACTACACTCCATCAGACAAGCTATAGGTTTACATTATCCAAACATTCCGATTCTGCCTGCTCAGCGCAGGTTGTCAATAAATGCAAGCAATTGCAAAACAGGAGTGTGTGTTTTTTTCCTTAAGAGAACACTGATAGGAGCCTGCCAGTTCTGCAAAATAAACCCTTTGCAATCTCTGCAGCTAATCTGTCAACAAATTACTATTAAAGTCATACCTCCTCAAAGTTCAAAAGCATTCTAGATTAGACAAAGATACTGAGTTTAATACTCGTGGGGCAGTACTTGAAGTTAACGGTATCAAAGTGGATCTTGCTATTGATGTGGAGAGGTTTGTATTTCTGCCACCATGCAACACAGCACTTGGTGTCTTGCTGCTATACATCAGGATTCAACTTTGTAATCATTCTCTTTGTTCAATTCATAGTCTTGTTTCACTGCTAATAATGTGAAGAACACTTTAATGAATAGTCCTGAGGATAAAAATAAAATCCAATAAATAATATTTATTTTATAAGCTTTAAAAATAAAAAAAGGAACTGTCTAGGACTGAGGCGTCAAACCTTCTATTTGAGTAGATGTCAGAAACCACTGAAGCAACTACAGCTGTGATCATGCACATTAAAAGGCAGTTTGTCCCCATGAGTCTTTATTTATTACTGCTTGGTAGGCAGGAATCACCCCATTATTACATACCTTCTGCCCAAGCTTCCCTCGCCCAGGCTGACCTTCAGCTTGTGGGTCACTCCAACACCCATTCTGCACCTCCCAGATGTTTTTCATGATGCCTAAGAGCCAACAGATGTTGCCAGACTCTGTACGGTACCTTGTTCCCAGGTCTTCTGTCACTTGGTTCTGCCTCCGTGGGCACTTTGGGACAAAGCTCCTGAGCCCCATACCCCAGGTAACCTTCACGGCTACTCCAGACTTTTTAAGGTCACCAAACCCCTGCCCATTCCACCTCATCCTGACAGTCACTGCCATGAGATGCTGACCTCTGGCATCTGTGCAATCAGCAGCAGTGGGAAGGCCACCTCTCCCACCCACAGCAGGTCCCAAAATACTATGAGAAAAGCTTGTCCTTCCCTTATAGTTTGGTCCTGAGGATGACTTCTATATGTATGTCCACTTTTATCCAGCTCTTCCACAGATGTCCTGTCCCTGAAGAATCACTTGTATTGCTTTGCCTTTCTTACTTCATCAATATAAACATCAGTTTGAGTTATTTGGCTTTATTATAAATAGCAGAACTCATCCCTACATTTGCTACTCCCAGCTTAACAGTACATTTTACAAGATTGCTAATGCTAAAATAATTGAGCATCGCATCACTCTCTGTCTCCTTGCATGGCAGAATCACCCTAACATGACATGGGAAGCATAAAACTTGTCCTACAAGTCCTCCCTGAACTCACAACAAGAGTGATCACACCATACACTGCTCTTGCAAACATATGAACATCTGTGGTGCTCCATATTTTTCCATGGTAAAATATTTACAAGTTTGCAAACCCATTAAAACTTCCTAAAAAAAACCCCTAAAGTATTTCTGTTTTCCTCTCCCATACTAACAAAGCTATTAGTCCTTATAAATTCATAAATGTCACCAAAAACGTGACCCTAAATTCAGCACAGATGCTTTCACATGCAGGTTTCACTGCTCTGCCACGCTCATCGTGGGAACACGCAACTAACCACAGCAGCAAAGCTCAAACTACCCACCACTGATTTTTTTATTTTTTTTTCAGACAAAACAAGTGCCAGGTGGCAAAATGAAAAGATTTGAATGAAATGCTCTTAAGAAATAGCTGTTTAATTCAGAACTCATTCATTTGTATTGAAGGAGTGTTTTGTAGAACGCATTCTGTTAAGTGACCTGAGAGCATATGTTGTATACGGAGAAACATCTAAACATTATGCTCCATGTTGTATGTGTATCTGTAAATGCTTGCATTAGCTGTCTGAAAACAACGGGGTTTTCTTCTTTTCAGCGTTTAAAAATGTTTTCCAAACACCAAGATTGATATTTTTATGCTAGCTCTGATTACCCTCTTATTGTTATCAGGATTGGGCTTGTTGGTTGTTTTTTTATTTAATAACTGTTTTAAACTTTGCAATCAACTTGCTTTATAAAAGATAAACTCCATGGAGAAGTTAGTCATCAAAACCAATTAACAGCAGAATTCAAACACAGAACATAAAGGTCTTTGAAGAACTTGGAGAAAAACAAGATCCCTGACCACATTCACTGTACTGGCAGAGGATAAATAAACTCCAAGCTAGAATCTGAGCTGTGTGAAAGCAATTCCAAGTCTGGCAATCCTGTCCCCAGCCCTGAGCATTCAGTCTGTGCTGGGCACTGTCTGGGGAGGGCTGGAGGAGAGGGAGGAATGAATGGGTGCCACTCCTTAATTGACCAAATGGGCGGCTGTTGAATGACACAACCCATTACATGTGAGGTGACAACATTATCTGAGACATCCTGAGCCCTCGGGATGGCTAGGAGCCCTCGGGATGGCTATGGAGAAGCCTTGGCACAGGGTTAGTAAGTGGTGGAGGAGCAGAGGTCTGAGCCATTCTGGTCCATGGTGTGCACATGTCTGCGTGATCCCCCCTCCCTGCTTCTCTCTGCACAAAGCCTCATTGGAAAATTCCATAATGCTCTGATGGAAAACACAGTGTAATTAACTCATTTTGATATGAAGCCTTTTTTAAGACAAGACCTTTGTGTTGAACATATTTTACTGTTCCACTCCTCTTCTACTGTCCTATATTAATCAAAGCTGTAACCCCTGTTGTCTTTGCACTACGAATCAGAATGTGCCCCTGGCAAAGAATGAGGGAAAAGTCAACAGGAATTAAGTTTCAGTGCAACTGTTTACTCAACTGTGGCCTGCAGTTATTGAAATTTTATCCGTGGTTTTGTGTGACTACTGCAGTAATGAATTCAGCATGGCTGTGATTTTCTCACTGATGGTATTCTCACTTCAAGTAAAAACCTGTAGGATGAAAATTATTGAAACAACCGAAGTCTGTGCATTTAGTATCATCCATTTTTCTGACTTGTTTAATTATGGCAGCTTTCTTTCTTAGCTTGGCAAATGGGATGCCCTGCTCCTCCTCAAGCCTTCACTTTGCTTTGTTTTTGAGCACAGGTTTTTTTCTTCTCCACAACAACCTGCTAAAAAGATCACTGTACACTTAGGGGAGTCTTAACCAGCTGCCAATCGCTTATTTAAAAGGTTTCAAGAATCCTTATTGCATTAGAGAAAGTGAGGGTTAGGCGTGAGTGTATTCACCATGGCTCTGCTGCAGCCTTTGTTCCCAAACACATTAATGATACATGCCCAGCACTTTGCTGTAAAATTTCCTCAGAGGGCTTCAGAATTTTATCAGGGAAAAGAAAAAGCCAAAATATATTATGCGGATAATTTACACTGGTGAACTTGGTCACTTCCCAGAAAATACACTAATTAAAATACCAAGGCAAAATGCACTATTTGGTTCTGAGTCTTCTGAGTTGAGGAGCACTGACACGGATGTGTTTATTTATTTATTCTGATGTTTTGTGCAGCAGATACCTCTGCAGCCTCCCTCACTAATAGAAAACATTCTGTTGATAGAGGTTGCTAGGTTATATTAAAATTTGTTGGAAACACAAAACTTAACGTTAGTGTATTTTCCACCCAGTGACATATTTTGGAAACCAGTTATTTGTATACAGCAGTTCACCCAATCGCTGCCATCAGACTCAACACATTCAGGCAACAGAAGCAAGCCCTAATCTTTGGGTGTTTCGAGGGAATGATTAAAAAGGAGCCCCGGAAGAGAAGTCCAACATTTCCCATTACACCAACAACTACAATCCCCTATGGGCAGAAACACACAGAATGTCATAGGCAAATCCTAAAAGCATCCTCTGCCTGGCAAATACGAAGGGTCTGTGAGGGGTGGGGGGTTAAATGCTTCATGCTTTTCCTGTAGATAGGAAAACTTGTAATGCATCTTACAGTACCTGCTGTTGCTGGAGATGTGCTAAATCTGCAGCCCCAATTTCAACGGAAGGTGTCTCGCCGTTTGATCTCACTTCCCGCAGGCTGCACTCTAGTAAATGGTTGCCACCGCTCGCTCCATTCTGAATGGCTGAACCGTTACTTTTTGTCTCAGTCCCAGATTCTTGCATCATGACTCAAAAACCTGAAATAATTTAGGGGAGGGGTGGGGGGGAGAAAAAAAAAAGCAGCTGTTAAAACAGTTGCTGTATATAAGGAGACATGCCCTGTTTTAAATCCTGCCAAAACTGTAAACATATGTCATTTTCCTTCATACGATTTATCTTTCATTAATGGTTCATGCTACTAGTTTATGTTTATTTATCCGCTGGTACAGCTATAATTTTAGTAAGTTAGTTCTCTTCTAAATATAGTATTATTTGCTCAACATCTTTTTTCCCTTAGAGAAAAAAAAATATTTTTGAACGAACACACAGAATCCATAATTAAATTTCTCTAGTTACATCTGGATGCTTTCCTTTGAAACAGATGAGTCATTCTTGGCAACATATGATGGACAATATCAAAAACGTGATATACACTGTGTAGGGGCAGGGAGGTAAAGCAGAGCATTCACTATTTTGGTTTCCACTCACCATGATAGTGCCAAATTAGCACTTTTTATTACTCTGAAGCACTTTAGGCTAAGTCTGGGATGTGCTGAACATCATCAGTTTTCATTTGTGGAGAACTGATACAACTGCTCACAGAACTACTCCTTTTGGCCAAGTTTTTTGCTATGGATTTGGTCTGGATTTGGATGCTCTTATGGCATTACAGCAAGGATTATTTGGTTAAACATCATCTCAGCAGCCACAGCTCCCTGCAGCAGCACTCTCGACTGACTCTTGGTGGATGCCTGCCCCTGGGTGCTTTACACTCTGCGTTCATCAGCAGTGTCAGTGGGTCACAAGCCACCAACGACGACGAGGACAAGTGCCCACTTCCTCACCCCAGAACTCTGGGATTTACACACCGTCAGGAACTAACACCAGGTTTGTGCGCAGGACTCCCCACACAATGCACACATGCCAATTTTCAGCTGCAAACCACTACCTTGGAGACATTATGATGAGTTGTTTTATGATTATTTCCACCTGCAAAGCCCCAGATACCAGGACTTAAATGCCATTAACCTGTCTGGCCCCCACCAGCCCATCCCTCCCTCCCTGTGCGCTCCTCTCACCCTCACCGAGGGGAGATGGGTATGGAAAGCCAAGCTGTGTGTCCCAAGCACACTGCCTGCCCCACACTAACCACATGTACACGTGAGCCAAACGCTCCTGTGCAGGGCAGTTCAGAAGTCACATGCTTTATCTTCAAGGAAGCACCCGTTTGAATTCAGCAAACCAAGCACATGGATGGTAGCAGGACAGATTCAAACATTCTGATTACATTTACATAAATTGCAGCTGGTCTATGGAAACTTCTTTCAATCTGTTTTGTTAAATCTTCAAATTATGCCAGGGGACAAAAGGGCTTGGAGACTCATTATAAAGCTTCTGTCAACTCCCCTGTAAAAGCTCCAGAGATCTAAACAAACCTACAGCTTTCCCAACACCACTAGGAATTGCTTTTGTATTTTAACATGATCTGCTCTGATACACACCCAAGTATGGTGTGTTTTTCATTTTCAGCAGTGTAAGGAAAGCCCATAAGCATGATAAGGTCTAAATAAGTGTTTACATCTAATAGGCAAGGCTGGATTACACACCAGGCAGTGACTACATGGCACAGGTTGCTTTGGAAGAAGAGACAGGAGTGAGAATCCACAGACAGCTCACAAGTCACTCAAATACGTACCAGGCAATTTTCATATGCTACACTGCTAAAAAGGATTTACCTCTTTTATCCCATGACAAATCAAAAACAAAGAACTGATGTAATTGTCTTCTGCTTCCACCCAAATGTGGAGTCAGGTCTCAAGCGGAGAAAATGAAGCATTACATTAATTTACCTCAGCAGCAGATGAGGACAAGGATCACCACCAGGAAAGATGGGGTTAGAGGCTTAAACCCAAAGACTCAAGCCTTTGAATGTTTTGGAGCACAGCAGTAATGGTGGGTGGCACATTCCCACCTCACAGACCAAAGCTGACGGAGGAAGGACACACTCAAGAACTGGTGGAAGTGCTTCCAGCAGCCACTCTGGAGGGAAGAGATGCTAAAACATCTGTGCTGGAACAGGAAAGAAGTACATCTCATTTTCCAGCACCTGTGATGCAACAAATTGGAAGTGAGAACCCGGATAAACAAGCAATAGGGTCAGAGGAAGCACCAAGCAAAGCTCTGACAGCAGCAAGAAGAATGTGCACCACTGAGGAGCAGATCCATCACTGCCTGATCACGATTTGTTGGCTTGCCCTTCTGAGCGAAATATCTGCAGGACACAGGAAATAATTCACAACCAAACTGGCCAAGAAATTATTTATTGTCTCTAGGACTGCAAAATGCTCCTGGAAAGAAAAAACAGTAGAAATTGCTACAATTTTTCCAACCTATAGGCCTAAGAAAAGGATGGATTATTTATTGTATTTGGTCAGAAAAAGATCATAGCTCTTGAGAACCTTTTCCATGACAAATTTCATGCTCTGTTTTACCTTTTGAAGTTACCAGCTCAGCTGCACGGGGCCCTGGCCCCTCTGCTGGTTGCGACCACTCTACAGATCCTACCCAGCAGAACTGGCAGCAGCTACCAAAGAAATGAGGCTGGAAACAGAGTTTGCCAAGGGACCATGTCTGAATATTCAAAAAATTATTTTAAAAGCAGAAGTAAGTATCTTTAAGCAAATTTTGTGTAAAAAACACCTATTTACAAGCAGTCAAATTCAATGTAACTTAAACTGGATGCCTGTACAAAACAAAAGCACTGTGTTAAATACCTCCGATAGAAAACAGGTATTTCAAGGGGAAAAAAAAGATAAAACTGTTTATTTCTTCACTGAAGTCAAATGTGAGTTGACATGAATAATCACAGTTTGGTTTGATCATTAAGTGTCATGTCATGAAAAATCAGCTTGTGAGAGCTTTCTGCAAGAATGATTATTATTTGTCTTTTTGAGCACACCTAAATGAGATGAGGTGATCGTACACCGAAGATGGCTGAGATAATTGTCTCTTCCCAGCACAGAGGAGATGAACTTACAGGAGCCTATTACTGAAGTTTGTCATTCAAAATTGTGAAAGAAAAATGCAAAGCGAGGTTGACTTTATGCAACATAATTAGGTTCTGTGGGAACTGAACTGAAACTCCAGGTAAAGTATCATAAACTGTGACTCTGGTCTGAATACAACCCCAAGTAACCTACACAGTGCTGGAGAAGCTGTTATGCATAATGATTTATTATAAGAAATAATACTACTCCACAACTGCTTCCATGACATGCAGGAGACCTGGTTCTGACTTAAGAAATTTAATGGCAAAAGAGCCCGTCCATCTGATGTGTTCTCCTACAAATTCTGTAAATGAAAAATGCATTTTTAAAGCTTAAAATATGTGGGTTATTATCAGTGAAAGTATATTTCTTTTTTCTGTATTTGGAAAAATTCTATGATATTTCATGTTATGAGTGATACAGAATGACTGAATTATTAAAGGTGACATAAGATGTCTTTCCCCTGTGGAGCAACCAAAGGTAAGCTGCAGCACCAACAACAGCTTGTGAAACTATCCTGAAATCAAGGGGCACATAATAAAAGAACTGTTCTAATATGACTTAACGTCAGCTTGGTTTAAAAATTTCAGAACAGTGATCAGCTTCTTCAGATTTCCATTTTAATCTGCACAAAACTTTTTCTAGCTTTGATGCACAGTCAAATACAAAGTCAAAGCCGTACAGCTGGGCCCAGCTCTTTGGTGAATATGTTATGTTCAAGGTAATGGAGCAAAATTTCAGTGAAACGAAAGCAAAAGAAGGCACTCTGTCAACAGGAGGACAACAGCTAATCATCTTCCAGACGACTTGGAGAGAAGCAGGGGACAGCCAATTTCTTACGGACGTGGTCAAAATTGAGAAAACACCGGTCAGACATGAACTTTGCCTGAATCAAAATAAATCTTTCTGATGACTCCAGTGTCGGCGTTTTGAGGTAAAAAAATGGAACCTAAAGGAATCCTAATTTTGAGAAGGTTCTTTGCTAATGCATTCAAAATAAGTCCATAAAGTCCGTAACACCGCCAAGACCAGATGCTGCCGATACACATCTCAGCTCCACTGGCCTATTAAGATGAGCAAGGTTAAGCATGGAGATTAGTAGGCAGGAGGTGGGCGCTGAAGTGTGCCACTGCTGCAATTCTGCTACCAGTATAGTTTCTGAAGACTAAGCAGCATTGTTTAATGTCAGCATGAGGGAGGATTTACTGACTGAAGCACCTGTCAGAATAAGGACCCACTCCAAGTCTGAAAGCCTAAAGGACTGATATTCAGATGTCTTTAGATGCCTCACCATACACAGAGGCATCTGGTGAGACATTTTTAAGATTCCTCAATAAGCACCAATCTATATCTTTAAGCATATCATCACCTTTAAAAAACCATCCCTGGGGTCTTCTGGCCTCAAAATCTGTTTTAATATGCATCCGGATTGAACATGGACTACAGATTCACAATGTAGCCTGTGTGTCTCAAAGTTGCTTCCAAGGCTGACGATTATATTTCAGATGTTAGTACTTGGAGGTGTTTACAAATACATATATGCACATAAAGATCATTAGGCATTTCTATCCCCTGGGATCAGTGCTAGAGAAAAAATGTTGTCATAATACAACCCTTCTTTGCCACATTTGTGAAAGATTTTAAGCTAACAAAAAGTTCAGTCTTTATTCCAGGGCAGTTAATTAAGGTTGACCAAGTCAGGCAGAAGTAAATTAACTTGGCTGATCAATTATTTATATGAAGCAGAATAAATGCCCTTAAAGAACTTGGCCCAGCCATGAAAGGACATGTAAATTAAGCACAACAGAGATTTATAAAATGTATTTCTACTTTTATAGGCAGAAGAGTCAATGCTAAAATCAGTTTTAAGTGAGTGATCAAATCACACAATCTAGCCCAAAATTCTCCAGCAAGCATTCTATCCATACATATATGGTTTATATAAATAAAAGTTCTACCTATTTGTCACAAGCAGCTCCCCAAAACAAGCTCAGGAATAACTTCAGGCACTGCTCTGTGCAATTATTAAAAAAAACCAAAAACTAACCCAAACCAAAAAATCCCAAACACTGTTTGGAAGCATTCCACAACAACGAAGACCGCAAAGACAGGATTTTACCTCTTGAAAACGAAACGTGCTCCGGAGTGTGAGCGGCAAGGAAACAGAGAACAGGAGCAAAGCTGCTGCCTGCCCCCAGCACAGGGACAAACACCCTGCAGAACCAGCCTGGCGCTCCCGTGATTTGCAACGAGGACCCCGACAGCTTTCCCAGGAGACCCCTGCCCCACTCACAGGTGGTCTCTTTTAGTCCCAGTATCTTTGGAGCAAGTGCCCTGCCAGGGAAAGCGCCTCAGGCTCCACATCCCACCACCAGCAGCGAATTTTTGCAGGAACATGTTTCGATGGCCCCCAGCCGACGGCAGAACACCCATCTCCTCCAGCCACCATCCCGTGCCTAGGCTGGCGAGGCAGCCAGCAGCACCATCCCGCCATCCATGAGTTCAGTAAATGGAAAAGGATTCACTAGTGGAAATTAAAAGCCTTGTGTAAGGCAAGGCTTGATGTGCCGTGGGGGAAGGCGTACAGATGTTCAGCTGCTCATTTACTAAATTACACCATGTCACAATTAACTGTGAATCAGCCAGCTTCACATGAGCAGCTCAAGGGCTGCCACCATGCTAAGTGCAGAAATAACGCCGGGGAGGGGAGTCCAAACTAGCCAGGTGGACCAGATGACTTCTCTTTGCCTGTGTTTGTGGTTAGCACGACTATTAGAGAGAGCTATCCCAACATATGGCATGATTTAACTAAATCAGATCATGCTGAACTCACCAGCCTTTCTCAACTTACAAACCCCTCCGCTCTCGTCATTGCAGATGGGTGAACACCCGTCATGCTTTTAGAGTTTTCAGTAGCCGTCATTTATCCTGCTGACAGGGTGTATTTTAGGTATAATTATGTACTAACTAACTATAGATCAACTGTCAGTACATTAGGGTACTTTTTGGATAAAACTTCATGCTTACCCCTTTGAAGGCCACTCGCCTACACACTACTGGTGGTTGCTGAATTGTGCAGGAGTAGGAGAAAGGAGAAGGGGATTCAAAGTGCAATTAAGGATCATCTCTGAGAATCAACCAAAATAGTAGCAAACAGAGCAAATCAGGCTTCGCTGTCCTGAAAAGTGATGCTGAGTCACGTCTGACAGCGGGGTTTGGAGGAGGAGAGGCAAACCTGGAGCAAGGCAAGGGAAGGAACACGCACGGGATGTGTGGAAAGAGGAAACAAAGAGACAGCGACGAGGTGAAATCCTTTGATATTTCCTCAGCTTAAAGAGGTAATTCAATGCATTAAAATGGATCCTTGAAATTTCAAAGGATGAAACTCGCACAACAAAGATTGTCGAGAGTGCTATTTTCTAGGATTAGAACAAAAACGTATTGGGATTTGCTATATGATCTTACGTCGCCAAGCAAGACTGTACACTTGCTGTTATGCAAGCACCATCTTCCAATAGAGAATTTTCATAATTATAACAGAAAGGCGTAAATTTTCTAATGCATGGCAGTTCAAAAAGTAATCAAGAGAATGAGCCTGAGGGCTATTTTAATGTATGCAAAGCTAGTGACCCACAGTAAATGGGAGGTAGGCTTCAATGAATGCAAAGTAATGCACACATACTAAAGACCTGGTCTGATGAGGGACGGCTAAAATTAACACCCAATTAATTTCCGAATTGACAAACAAATGAAAGCCATAAATCTACTTTCTCATTAATTTTCTTGTGGTATAATTTAAAGCAGTAATATGAGGGCAAAAACTGAGCATTATCCATCATAAATATCAAAAAAGATAGCACTGTAACACCATAAATTATGCATATTACCTGTTGTTAAAAATGATTAATGTATTATCAACTTTATCGTGCACTGTATATGTCTAGACGTATCTAAAATCTGAAATTTCATTTAGTGCTTAGGAAATAAAGGGTCCAGAAGAAATAGAATTACCCACAGCCCATCCTTGGCTCTGCCTCCCGATGCTCTCACCTTGGCTGGACTCATCTCAAACCCTGGGCCAGTGGAGTTTGAGCACATGGCAGAGGTGATGTGCTGGCCTCCCCGCGAAGGGAAATAAATCACACTGCTCCTGGAGCATCCCTGTGGGCCAGGCCATGGCCCTGGCACCTGGTTTACACTGGGCTGCTCCCCTTCCCTGCCCTCCTGATGCTGGGCTAGAGCTACCTGGTGATGCAGAGCATGGAGAGGGGACAGAAGTAAAAGCAAGGAGCAGGAAAATGTGAAGCTGTAACTAAATTCAGTGAATGGAAAGCCAGTGCTTTCCAAAAGTGGTGGTGTACAACTCCTCGGCCAAAAGAAGAAGGACACAGGTTGCCTCATGTCCTCCCTGTGGGTCATGATGGTGACCAGCCTGGCTTATTGTTACTGTCATAGGTTTATGTCCACCTGCCACCCTCAAGTCTCCTGAACAGCAGCTTCACCTACTCTTGTCTAGAAGCAGACAGCCACATTTTTTTATTTATTTAACTATATACAACAGCACAAGCTCTTTCACTGCTGGGGTGTGTGGCTCACACTGCCTGGGTTCCTTCTTTGCAGCAGCAGTGCGTTATCATCAGGGCCACAGCAACCTGAAATCATTTGGAGGCAGCACAGTGAGAGGCTGACTGATGCTCTGCAGGAGCTGAAATTTAAGACTGCTGCGGGTGAGGAGAAGGGAAGGAGAATCAGGAGCCTAATCCCACTTGTGCCACACTGACTTATTGTGAAATCATGGTCAAACAACTCAAGTTCTCAGAGAACCAGTCAGTGCAGTTACCCCTAAGGAAGTCTCTTCTGCTGAGGGTGTTGCTGACCACAAACAGCAAGAACAGAGATCAAGCAAATCCAAGAAGAATTAATTGAAACAGACATTAAAAGGTTGCCATATGCTTTGTTCAAAAGAGCTGGAGTTCGTCCCCATGAAAAACCAGTGCACTAAAATATACCAAGCTGTGAAGACAACAGGTCTCACTCCCTTCCATGAGGTAAGACCCAAAGCATTTGACAGACAATGGACAATTCAGCTTTCCTCAAATACAATTTTTACAATCTCCCTTCATTTCACACATGCACACAGAAGCTACTCCCAGTCTCACCTTGGATAAACAAACCCCTTTTGCAAAGCCAGCTCTATCTCAGTCTATGCCTCTCAGCTTGACAGCTATTAAATCCATATTCAGCATGAAGCTCATGCCATAGCTGCATAAAAGCTCTAGAGCTGGGCCACTTCCAAGTGACTGGCAAATATGATGTAATCATTTACATACCATCATCGGCAGAGTGAGGTTCCTTCCTCTCTCTTGGGGAGAGCTGTCTTTCAGCCGTGAGCTTGACAGAAATCATCCTTACCATCACCGGGATCATCGTTTATTCGGACGGAAAGGAATGGCGAGTGGCCAAAGAAAACCCCAAGCCAAACCAGAGCCATAGCTCACCGTACCACGCGGCTCTGACTGCTACCACATGGACATGAGAACCATGGCACCGGAGAAGCAGCTCCTCCAGAAGGAAGGTCATGAATGCAGCACGGGGAGGTGCAGAGCTGCCTCGGTGCTGGCCCCGTGGTCGGTGTCCCTGGGGAGGTACCCACCTGCTCATCCCAGCCCAGGCATCACAGCAGAGTGTGGGGCTCCCTGCCGTTCCGGGCAGAACAGGAACAGAAACTGCAGAGCTGTTCTCACAGCCAGGACTTATTTGTTTGCATGCACACTGCTCTGAGCTTGCAACACAAACTCTTGCAGTCTGCCTCACAGAAAAACAGGTGACTGTTCAACCAAATAAAAGACCAGAGTTGCATTCAGTAAATACAGTCAGTTTGTGCCAGACAGCAGCAGCACTGCTACAACAAGATAACACGAAACCTCGTACCATGTGCTGGCTGTAGATGAATTAGACTCCCACCCTCCATGCACATCTCCATTAAAGCATATCTGAACTCTCTAGCAGCCTCCAGAAGTCAAAAACCACCTCAAAGCCAGGTGCAACTCTAACAATTCTGCACGATGCCATTTTCACTTCGCTATTTTCGCTTCGTTCAAGGCAGCAAAGGTTTGATTCATGGCAGTAACACGAGTCAATTAATGACCAGCTTGTCCACTTACACACTTCAGGTACCTCCTGCTCCCCTCCAGCCCTGACACTGCTCCAGCAGCCCAAAGAAGCAATACGTTTGGATCACTGATGCAAACTAGGGAATGCAGTGGATCACATTTTTATGCATATTTTGTTGCTTGCTTTTCCAAGGGATGAAGAGGACAATTATTTAATTTTATCCTTTCTATCAATGTATATTCAAGATATCTTAATAAATGAATTCACATATAAAGGACCTGACAACATGTTCGTATTTTAACAAATGAATTCACATACACAGGAATAGGCAACATCTTCACACAAAAAGAGTTAACATTTCTTTCTCAAGGTCACTCAAAGAGGGTTAACTCCCTTTGTGTGAAAAGTCCTAGCCATTTACTGTTAGTGCTAACAGGTCCTGCCTGGCATTTGAAATCCAAGCCCCACTCAGAAACAATAACAAACAATAATTTTGAAAAACAAAGACGGTGTGAGCGAGTTTTCCTTGCTCGTTTTCAAAACAACCCAAAAGCAACAACTACCGGGATGGCTCTCTCTAATTAGGACTCCCAGAAACCAAAGAACAAACAGCCAGCATAGAGAAATTAGCAGATGTAAACGCAGTTTTCCAGTTATAAAAAGAAGAAAAGCAGCCCTGTCATCTCACTCGCAGGAGGAGGAGCAACAGAGCGCGTTTTTAAATTTGGTATTTTCTCTCCATTCAAACGGCTCTGCTTCTAAAACAGATTTTCCTCAGATCTCCTCAGAAGCAAAACGGAAAGTTTTGCCTTTTCCAACTCCATCGAGGGCACATGCATCAATTAAAATCCAACATGAGAAAAAAGGGAAACCAAAAAGCCCCCAACCAAACGCTGACATAGAACACAAGGCCGTACTTTCGGGGTGATTACCTGGTTCATAGCCCTATACCTTTGTCCTAGACCTTCTACCTCCTTGTTTGCTCCATGCAGGATTTTCTAGCCATCAGCCGTCTACCGCTGTGCTAGTCGTCTTGCAGGAGTGCTCTCTCCCTTCTGAAAAAAGCAAACAACTGGATAGGTATCATTACACTAAGGAAATCTCTTGGAAAAACCAAACAACTTGCTAATCTTTCTAGCCCCTTCACCCAAGTTAAAGATAAGCAAAGCAAACCAAAGTGAGTTTCAGCCACATTCCAGGGACAAGCTCCCCTTTTTCTCCTTTATCAAAATCCCAGCATTTAAAGGTTTTTTTCCAGACCTTGCAGGATAAACTGCTGCTCACACCCGCAAACAAAGCAATATTTGTTTAATAACTGATTGCTGCCATGGGTACAGTAAACAAGGGGCCCAGCATTTGTGTTTATGAACAAACACATCATCTTGCAAGAGCAATTTAACATTAACCAGGTGGAATAATCAACAGATTTCATAGGTGACACTCGGGGCAGGACTAATGTAAACAGAGCAGGGAGGAGAAAGGGGCCACTCTTAGGGAATCAAGGTTGAGGCAAATGCATTACAGAGTAAACAGCTGGGAAGAACTCAAGACAAACAAATAGTCATTCTTCTGACATTTCGAGAAGCAGAAAGGTTGTACGTTACATGCATCAGCTGCTGACCACCATGAAATCAAACCAGTTGGGGACCAGGCCTTCTTGTTTACACAGTGCCATGTTTGCTTATAAACAACAATTTGCTGTTACCAACCTCGCATTACTCATTGCATAAACGAGCAGATCAAGTGAAATCCTGTTAACTCTTCTGTGGATTGAGGGTTTTTTCCTCCCCTTCAACAACAACAAACAAAAAAGCCTTTGCAGTCTTGCTGTGCAACCTCAAGACAACAGGCAGCAGGGGAAAATACAGAGCTGTGCATCTGTTCCGATAAAGGGGAAAGAAAGGAGTGGAAAACACTTGAAAGTGTTTCACAAAACAAGATTTACCGGCCAAACCACTGATGTGAAAGATCTATTTGCATTTAAAAAAAAAAAAGAGAGAAAATCAAAACCCAGAAAAACAACAACTGCAAAAGGTGGGGTGCAAAATTTTCATTTCACTCCTAGAACAAACAAGAAAAACACCAGCTTTCAACACAGCCCAACCTGCCCAGCACAGCCATGAACACATGTAGTTTACACACAAAGCCATGGCGATGCCAGGGCCCTGCAGCAGCAATGAAGCCATGGTTCAGCCTTCCTCCCCCCCTTTCTCTCTCCCACACTCAACCCCCTTGCCTCTGCCTCCCATCACCATTCTCTGATCTCTGTGGATCTCCCCACCTCCCTTTTGTCAACCCAGAAGCCCTTTGGATGTCTTCTTGCAAGCAAAACCTCTGTCCCCCAACTGCTCCCCACCCAACATCGCTCTCTAGGACCAGAAGCAAGCTGATATTAGTCCTCGAGGCGCTCAGGACACCCAAATCCCCTGGGTTTGCCACCTTCCAGAAAGCCTTTCCTTACCCATCTCTCATCCCTGCAACACTCAAGAAATTTCCCATCACAACGTTCCTCCAGGGAGGTTTCTGTAAGTTCTCTATCCTCAGCATGGATTTCGGGAAAGATCTGAAGCACAGGGAGAGAAGACGGATGGTCCTAACGGTAGAGGTTAATCCAGGGCTCTGGGTTACATTCCTGCCCTGCCACAATCCCTGCATGGGACCTCCATGGGTCTCTTCATCCCTCTCCCATGTAAAATAAGCCCTTTAAGATGTGGTACCAGTCAGGTGGGGTTAGAGGATGCAGTTGTGGGCTATAGCACGGGTCCTTTCTCCTCCCAGCTGCACCACTGCCCCTCCCTGGTTCACCCCTACCTTCTGATGAGCACCAGCATCACCGCCAAGCACTGAGGAAAATCATCCCAGTTTCACATCTATGAAGCATCCAAGGTCACAGCTGGCCCTGGCACTAATCTCCCCTCCCTTGCCATTTCATGTGCAAACAGCATGATGGCCAGAAGCCTCCCCCCTCATCATTTTTTTACAAGTTTTAGAATATTTGTTACTTTTTTTCACAGCACAGTCCTGGACATCCACAGCTGGCCAAGAACCTCAGTTTTCTTTTTCAGAAAATATTTAGCCTTTTGTTGTAGTAAAAAAAAAAAAAAAAAAAAAAAAAGAAAGAAAGAAAAAAAAAAGGTTCAAAACCATGAAATCAGTACAACCTACTAATAAGACAGGTATTTAAATAAAACCCAAATGCAGTATTGTTCAGGCAACTGCCTATTTTTTAATACATCAGGTTGACAGCATAATAGCAGGCAGGATGAAAGGTGCGACTCGAGGACGGGGTTGGCGTCCGCACACCAGGAAAACAGAAGTGCTGCCCCATTTCCTGTGCTGCAGCAGAGTATTTCTGATGTCTGGGGCTGCCGGGGACTTAACTCTGAATTAATGATTACACACAATACCCTCCTTTCTCCCCTCCCTGCAGGACAGCGAGGGCCAGCCTCACCAAATGACTGTGGGCAGGCAGGCACGGGTCACGGGGGATTTGGATACTTCACAGCAGCTTCAAAAATTTAGACACTGCAACCTGAAGGCTTCTGAAAACATCAAGCTTCACATAAAAGTCCTGATATTTCCCTACTTGAGACAACTGCTCTCACCTCAGCCGCGCTGCCTGTTCCACGCTCCTTTTCCAGCACGTAAAATCACAGTTTATTCAGTACAAAGTAACTACACTATGATAAAAACTATAAGCATATCATTCAAATGCTTTATTGGTCAAATAGATGGATGCTTTTATTAGTCCAACCTTTTTTGTAATGGAGTGCCACTGATGACCCAGTGTTAGCCTCATTCCCTGCTATTAATCACACTTCTAAGAGCTCATTTTGCTTTAAAATCTTAAGAAATTGCTATAATTTAAAGACATGGTGTCTACATAATGGGAAATGCTTCACAGATTGTATCATTCCATATAACACAGAATTTTTATGGCAATGCTGACCACGATACCAAGGTATTACAAAACTTGAATAAAATATTTTATGAAGAAAATCTAAATGTAAACTTCCTTTTGCATTTGTGGTTTGCCACATCCATAATGTTTTAATCATAGCCTTTTGGGAGTTGCAGTTTTCAACTGGATGTGGCTTACACAGATTAACACTACAAAAACACTCCCTGAACAAATATAAACAGAACAAAACAAAATTAAAGGAAAATTAAATAAAATACAAGGATGGATCATGAGAGAAAGACTGTTCAAGCCATACTTTTACAGTTTTCACACAAGGCATTCATCCTTTTGTCGACTATATTATCTCCTTCCTTTTTTGCACAGGGAAAACAGATGATGTTTACTGTGAAAAACTTTTATGACAAAGTGGAAGCATCTTACGAATTTACCTACACAGAGAATTAAATTAATATAATGATGGTCCTAACCCATATTATTAAAATGTACTTTGCAAAATGTTTTGACAATGTTGACTGCTGCAGGAGAGAAAACACATTTAAGACAATTTCAGCCAAATGCAGAAGCAGAAGCCTTTCATTTTTCAAATGCAAAGTAAAAAGCATCTTTAAACATCTTCTCATGAAAGAAAATGCAGTGCAATTACGTTATATGGCACACACAAAAGCATGTTCTTTTCCTCAGTTCTCTAACAAGATATTAGTACCTCCTGGCCTTAGGAATATTATGTGTAAATCACATCATATTCATAGTGTCTGAATTAATTATAATAGGAGCTGGAGAGAAATGTTAACTTTCCAGGTTGTTGCTAAGGATTAGCCCTTGTTTACAATTCTGTATTTATAGAACAAGAAAAATTTGTCAAATGAAGGGCAAAGAGGAAAGCAAGAACACAAATTTAGCTTTGATTTCAAAACAAATCAGATCTTGCAACCATTCCCTGAGAAGAAAACCACAGTTTTTAATGTGAAGATGCAAATGAGTCTCAGAATATAAAAATGTTTTATAATTCTGTGCATTCAACACTACTAGATGTTATTTAAAGAATTTATGTTAACATTTCTCATCCTCGCACAGCAAGTCCAAGATGCTGCAAACAGCATCTATTTAAAA
This sequence comes from Acanthornis magna, assembly GCA_036785705.1. NCBI lineage: Eukaryota > Metazoa > Chordata > Aves > Passeriformes > Acanthizidae > Acanthornis > Acanthornis magna. The sequence continues at coordinate 4,309,512 of JAWUZG010000049.1, read as the reverse complement.
TGAATCGTGTTGCTGTGGGGCACAGGGTAGATGAGGAGGCTGGAGCAGGAGGGAGAGGGCATTTGTCCCCCTGGCACCTGACTGGGATTCGTGGACAAGCCCCTTGCCTTGAACAAGTTTAACCCTGGCTACGTGGAGATGTGCAGATCCATCCCGAGGGAAAGTCATGACTCTCAAAACCACGGCAAAGGACACGATGGTCTTTCCAAACACAGCCAATCTGTGATGTGATCTAGCACCTTATAAGAAGGGCACTCAGGAACACAACAAAGGTCCTTCACCCAAAATGTGGTGCTTCTGGAGAGCCCTGCTACACTGGATGGCTGAAGGCTCCAAGTCCATGGGATGGGTCCTGGTGAGCAGAGAGGAAAGCTCTGCAGGGACCTGCAGGTCTCGGGCACCTTGGCAGAACTGGCCAGGGAAGTTTGTACTGCTCACTACTCCAAGGATAAAGAAAGCACTTCGGCCTCCAGCACTTTCATTTCTTTGCCCAAACAAAGGCACACCCACTACAATTAAATTGCAAAACCCTTTTCATTAGGACTCCTTGTTTTCACACACTTCAAGCCTTCCAAGACCTGCAGTTCTTCTCATGCTCCCATCAGAGTGTGCTTGTGTGTGGAAAACTAAGCAAGGGCTCTTTAGTGGTTTTAGTTTATGGAGAAGCAAATGGAAAAATGCTTTTTCCCCTTAAAAAAAAACCCGTAACCACCAACTTCTGAGGAGGGTGACTTGCAAAAACGCTGAGCATCCACAACTGAGAGCATCTAACCCCCCACAAGAATCAGGCCCATAACACAATATGAAAAATGCACTTAGCTAAGTTTTTGTGGAAACACAGATGGACTCCTTGCCTTGCCCTGTCCAAGGGCTGTGGCTCTCAGATTACAGCAAGGACAGCACAATGCATCAGAGAAACAAAACGCGTCTGTGCACTCTGGTGTGTAAGCTAACACACAAACACACACACACGGGCTATCCAAGTACCCAACATACCAGATCTCATCAGAACAGATTAAGTAGGACAGAAGAGGTGCTTTCATGCCCAGTTTTGTCTTGATGTTTTCTTTCCCTGCAACAGCTCCAGTCTTGGTCCAGAGCAAGGATCCCACCCCAGCACATTTCCGTGCAGAAGATGTGTACATGCAGCACATGCTGCTCAGCAGCCACACACATGGATCCCAAGCACCCAAAAATACAGTTGGTCTTCTCCACACCGGCCCAATAGAGGGGAGGGAAAAAAAGCGTGAATTTTTTCCACCTCAAAATTTCATCCTGTGCCTGAGAAAACTCCCTAAAAAAGCTCTGTCGAAACCAATTTGTTTCTAACTCCCCCAAAAAAGCACATATGCTTACTTTTGAGTCAGGATGCAGGAAGCTGAGCTCTTAATCCCTCTTCTGCATTCACCCGTGGCTTAAGAGCAATGCCCACCTCTAACCCACCAGCAGCCATGGCTGGGAGAGGGAGAGGCAACAGCAGAGAAGATTGACAAGACATCAAATAGGCCCCTCCAGCTTGCTTTGGCCAACGACAGCAAACATCTGAGAGCACTCCTGGCCCATACCTTTTCCATGCACGGTGCCCGTGGAACAGAAAGTCTCCCAACACACAGCACTGTGACCCCATGACCTCTCCAGAACCAGCTGTTCAGCCCTGGGTCCGTCACTGCCAAGCTCAGCAGAGGTTGCTCCATGCTCCAGGAAATGGCCTTTCTGGTGCTGAACCCCTGGCAGCATGTGGAGGCCGTTTACAACCAGAAATGAGTGTTTAATGTTCAAAATCTGCACTGAAGACAGTATTTGAACATCTCCAGCCACATGCAGGTGCATGGTCCCACAGATGTGCTGGCTCCTGAACACTGTAGAGCTAAGGCATGTGGCTTCCTGCTCCAAGGGCTTGTGAAAGAGAAGGATACACTCTATTTACAGCCTATTCCAGACAAGACTATTCAATGTCAGGATGTGCCGAAAGAGGGTAATTTGCACCCTAAACTGGATTGTACCATACCGCG